>VUQH01008577.1:29129-44385 GCA_015106775.1 Etroplus canarensis
CCACTTACATTTGATGGTGGACTGTCTAGGAGGGAAAAAAACTTCACAAACTGACTTGTTGCAAAAGTAGCATCATAATACAGCGCCACTCTGGAGTTCAGTGAGCTTTTAAGAGCGTCCCAGTTTTTTTCATGTATAGCTGTAAAGGCAGACTGCATGGCTAGGTGCTTGGATTTATACACCAGAGATAAGGGGACAGAATGAAACACCTGAACTCAGAGGGGGCCAATACTTTTGCCCATATAGCGTACTGCAGGCACTGATCAAATGTATTGAGCAAAAATTTTGATTCACAGGAAATCGGGCTAAAAAATTTGAGCATAAAACTTTCTTGGGATTATCAATAAAATTGACTTCAGATGTACCAGGTTTGCTAATTCTACAAAATATCATTTTAAAGCTGCACATTTCCCTACAAATATTGAATTAAATATATTTAATGTATTCTAATGGTTGATTATAAGTAGGAAAGCTTCAGTTTCAGTATTGTGCTTTGCTTCATTTGGTCCATTACAGTACCTGTTTTATTGACCAGTTCTATTTCACATTCAATCCTGTAGCTCCACCTCTGACATTTTCAGCTATATCTGAGGCTGACCAGAAAATGACGGTCATAGCAGGCTGTCCCATTGCACTGCAATGCGAGCTCTCAGACCCCACTGGACAAGTCAGTTGGTACAAGGATGGAACAAAGCTCCTAGCTCAAAGTGGAGTAGACATCCAGTCAGAGGGAAGTCTGAGGAGTCTAGTTGTCCCGTCAGCTGAGCGGGCTCACACTGGCATATACCGTTGTGAGTCAAAGGATGATGACATTCAATTCGCTGTGGATGTAAAAGGTGATGCTCAAAAAACTCTGCAGCGCTTTCACTGTCTTGCATTGCCACTAACAGGTTAACACCAGGTGATTAAGTCATGTTTGTCTAGTCACCTAACAGAAAATGGGTAATTATTTAGCGCTCCTAATATGCTACTCATACCAACTCGTAAAGCAGAGGCCAAATGTAAGTCAAGTTGATTGTCCGGTTAAAGAAAAACTAGTCCCTGTCACACCTAATCATGATGCCCACTTTTTAACACTTTAACTAAAGTGAAATAATATAGGACATCTTCACTCTAAACATACAGTGTCATATTGCAGCTTCTGATTATGCCTATCTGATATATTAAGAAATCTGTGTGTCTACTTTATTCTTATTAATGGTACTAATTGTACATACTTCTTATACTGTAAACAAGCACTCGTAAGTCTCACCTGTACCTTTTGTTGGTGTACAGTAATTGTGAACATTTCCTTTTCACATTGAGTGCTGCTCTTCTAAACATTTTAGATGTCTTTGAGTTCCTGTTTATGTTGTTTTGTCAAATGCATTTTGTTCTTAAAGACCTGTGTCATCTGTCTGCTGCTTTGGTTGAATTGAAGTTCCTATTTTGAACTTATTTCTAATTGGCTGTACTTTCGGTATGATGTTAAAAGGCACTTTATTAAGACACTCTTTTGCAATTTTAAAAACCCACAGCACTGCCTGTGAAGTTCTCAGAGCTCCAAGAGAACGTTCGGAACAAGTTCGTCCAAGAAGGCTCTCCCATTGTACTGAGCTGTGAGCTCTCTCATGATCCTTCTGCTCATGTTGACTGGTATAAGGATGGGCTGAAAGTCCTGCCACAAAATGATGTGGACATACAGTCAGATGGACTGACGAGGACACTACTCATCCATTCAGCTGAAAGTATACATGCTGGCACCTATGAATGTTCAACATCAGATGACACCGTTACCTTTAAAGTGGAAGTAAAAGGTGATTTGTTTCTATACTTGCCATCTTCTTTTGGTACTCACCATGACATTCTTATTTTCTGGTGTGAGTGTTTGAATCATACTCTGAATTTAATGATCGTGAGAAAATGGGATGACTGGCTGGAGAGTGAGTTTTGTCTACTGTAAGTGTATTCATGTCTTACCCACCACCCTTGTTATTCTCCTCTCTTAGGCCGATCGCCAAAGATCATGCCAATCCCACTGTCGGAAAAATACAAGCTGATTGCAATTGGCTGTCCAATTATCCTCCAGTCTGAGGTCTCAGACCCTGTTGCCCAAGTTTCTTGGTTTAAAGATGATGTGGAGCTTTTCTGCAAAACTGGCCTTGATATGAAACGAGATGGCAGCCTCAGAAAATTAATGATTCATTCTGCTAAGGTCTCTGACTCTGGCCTGTACAGCTGTAAACTTGCTGATGACGTTGTGACATTCCATGTGGACGTTGAAGGTGATTATCTTACTTTCACATTTAGCATGACCGCAATTACCCTTAACTGCAGCACCTCTCTGCATCAACTACTGTCAACAAGGCAATTAAATTAATTTTTGTGAAATCACAGAGTCTAATGCTAGCTGTGCTAAAATAACCAAACCGAAAACTTTGATTTGCATAACACTACTGGTTAAATGATGTTCTGTCAGCTTAACAGCAGTGCTCTGCAAATCTTTTAATATCCCCCAGCTACTCCTGTGAGGTTTTCAGTACTCCCAGAGGTTGCGAGAAACAAATTTGTTGAAGCAGGGTGCCCGATTAAACTGCAGTGTGAAGTCTCGGAGCCAACTGCCCAAGTCTACTGGAACAAAGATGGAGAGCAACTACGTCCAGAGAGTGAATATGAAATCGAAACCAAAGAAAAACTGAGAGCGCTGCTTATTCAGTCAGCAGAAGTCAGACACTCTGGGGTGTATTGCTGTGAGGCTGCAGATGACCATATAGAATTCAAGGTGGATGTTGCAGGTGATCCAAGTATTTTGAGCTTTGTCAGAATTACTAACTTTGAATTGATGCTTGGCTAATAAGACCAGCTTAGGCTACTTTTAATTTTAAAAGTTGTGTTAATGCATATTTACGCACTTCTTTTTGGTGCACATGTTTACATTAACAGAAAATGTATTTTTGTGAGAGTATTTGCAATGATTTGATCATGGATATGTAATTAATCATTTAATATTAATAGGCAGCACCTTGGAAGCAAAGATGCTCTTTCAGACTAGACAAAACAGTCTCTGTTTGTCTTTTGAAATCCATGTGACTGACTCTGCAGGTCATAGAGTTAGTAGTTTTCAGTTTTCTCTACTCTGCAAACTTAATGTTTCATTTCCAGAACTGGATATTTGAAAAATGGATTTGGCAGCATTTATAACAGCTAAAGGCCCGCATTTTCATCAGGATCCGGTGGAGACCAAAACTGAGATAAAAAGAGTGAATAACAGGATTTGGGCTTGTTGAAGACACAAAGACAAAACAGCAAACAAATTCTTATTTTGCTATATCTGGTGGTGTTTCAATAGGAAACTATTTATAATGACTTTTGCCAAAACTTTGCAAAATAATGCAGGGCATTATACCCGGGCATACCGCTGTTCTTGTCAGAGGTGTCACAGAGATTCACACATGATGTCCTCTATCATGCCTTCACACACACGTTGCAGTGATTTTGGATGGCAAGTACTACTCCTCCGCATTGAAAGGGACCAGTTAATTTGGTGACTAGGACACCTCATGGGTGCCTCCTAGGTGAGGTGTTTCGGGTATGTCCTAACAAGAGGAGGCCTCGGGGAAGACCAAAGACAGGCTGGAGAGATTATACCTCCCAGCTGGGAACACTTTCATGTACCCCTGAAAGAACTGGACGAGGTCGCTAGGAACAAGAAGGTCTGGGCATCTCTGTTGCGAGTGCTGCCCCCCACGACCCGAACCTGGACCTGGATGAGCAGCAAAAAATGGATAGATGGATGAGAAATTTTGCAGATGAGATGCTGTGTTTGTGCTTTGCACTTTATTTTATTCTATTTCCACACACTGATTAGTTTCATCATCCCTCTGCCACAGAGCCATTATGGTTTGGGGTTGTCTGTCTATTACAAATCTTTTTGCCATAACAGGAGCTGACTGGACTCCTGGATCTTTGTCAATAATTGTATGGTTATACACTGAAAAATTATACTTACCCAGTGACCTTAAATATTCTTGTGAGGCATCCTTTATGAGTGTCCATATACCATGATTTAGGAGTAAGACCTGTGTTTTGGTAGAACTCATCTCTGTTGCCAAAAACCCAAAGCGTTATGGCATGAATACAAAAGGACAATTTGTGCATATCTGCAAGACACCCACTGCATTGACAAAACAACAGTACTTGAATCCCTGGGAATGAGAATGGGATGGCTGATACTATATTAGAATTACATAGTACATTGTAGTGCTATGCTAAAATAATGGTGTGATTTCACTCCCAGCCAAGCACACTGACACCATCCTGGGGCCAAATATTATTTTATTAATATCACTGGTAACATCTTTTACCCTTGACTATGCAAACTCAAGTATATTACATGGCATAGGATGACAAAGCAAATCTGACTGCCATTGTTATCTGGTTACTGTTAATTAATTGAAAATCCTATAGCGTGAGTTTGATTCTCAGCTGTTCCAGAGGCTGAGAGGAGCACACCTGTTGAAGCAGGCAGACTGATAAACCCACAGTGCGAGATCTCAGATTCTGCAGTCCAGACCTACTTGAATGAGGACGGAATAAAACTCATGCCAGAATCGGAACTAAACATTGATTCAAAGAGCAAAAAGAGGACACTGGTTATGAAACCGGCCACAACTTCATGCTCTGGGGTGTACAATTGTAAAACTGATGATGATTCAGAGTTCAACGATTTCTGTGTGGAGGTGAAAGGTGATATGATTTTCCTTGGCCATGTTTTCTTGGCACATGTTTTAACTGTTTCATTTTGTACACCTTCATGGCCTCTAATACTTCACAAAGCAAAACCTGATCATCATCATATCCATCGTGGCTGATTTTCTTTTAAATTTCCTAGTTTCATGAAATCTGTAGCTGCTTTTCATATATACATGCTTCACATTTTAGGGTGGTTTCAATCAGCATTTTTTACACGCACCCATGGAAATAGTGTTCCATCAGTGCAATGCGGAAAATACATTATGGATTAACAATCCACTGATGCTTGTGATGTCTATGAGGAGGCTTGAGATAAGCATGTTTAATTTGTGAAAACCCAACCTTACAGCTATTGCATGCATGATTATAAATGAGTTACAGTTTCATGTGAAAACTTACTTTAGCATTTTATTTACTTATTTTTCTGCAGCACCACCGGTAACATTTGCTGAAGTCCCGGAGAAGGACCTTTTCCAGAGCGCTGTGGAACATGAACAGCTTGTTCTGTCCTGTGAAGTATCAAGGCCTGATGGTGTTGTGCAGTGGTACAAAGATGGAACTGAAATTCAGCCAAGCAATAATGTTGCAATCCAAGCAGAGGGAACCAAAAGAAAAATCACTATACATTCAACCCAGCTGTCCGACACGGGCACATACACGTGCCGGGCAGGAGACAATGTTTTAATCTTCAAGGTTAACATACGAGGTAATAAAATTCTAAATGTGTATTTGAAAATACATTACTGACAGTTATGTCCACAGGTTTTTGGACAGTGACACATTTTTTGAGTTATTTTACCGCTGTACACCACTATTTAAATCAAGCAGTGAAAATATCATTGAAGTGCAAACTTTCAGCTTTAATTTAATGCGTTTCACAAAAAGTATTGCATTAGTGTTTAGGAATTACAGCCGTTTGTATACATAGCACCCCAGTTTCAGAAAGAAAGAATTCTGCAATCATCCACTTTCGCTGTCTTCTGTGGTCTTCCAGGCCTTTTGGTGTTGTTGGGCTGGCCAGTGCTTCTTTTTTATTTTAAGAATGTTCCAGATTATTGTTTTAGCCACTCCTAAAGTTTTTGCTCTGTCTCTGATAGATTTATTTTGGTTCTTCAGCCTAAAAATGGTCTCCTTCACTTGCATTGTCATCTCTTTGGATATCATACTGGGAGTTCCAGTGATCAGCTACCCACATCCAAGTTCAACACTCGGAATCAGATCTTTTACCTGCTTCATTTTTAAAGTCAGTCTTTTGTCCCATCAATTTAAGCCTCTGAAAATGGGGTAGTATATATAAAAATGGCTTTAATTCTGAAACATCCGGTACGACAGTAATTACTACAGTAATCCAGTACTTTTGTTAAACCCCTGGAATTAAAGCTAGACATCTGCCCTTTAACTTAAAATCCACTGTGTTGGTGTACAGTGGCAAAATTACAGAAAAATGTGTCATAGTTCAAAAACTTAATGGACCTGACTGTAAGAACTACATCCACTGATTTTACCAGTGATAAAATGTGGAGTGTTGTGCACAGGAAATGTATACATTTCTTGTATTCTTCCTCCACAGAACCTCCCGTGATGATAATCTACCCCAAGGAGGATGTCCACCTAGACCGTCATGTCCCTGAGGAAATTATTCTAAGCTGTGAACTGTCTCAACCCAACGGTGTCGTCAGCTGGTATAAAGATGGCCAAAAGCTTCAGGAGAGTGAGAACATCAAGCTCAAGATAGAAGGTCCTTATCGACGACTGAAGATTCTCTCAAGTGGAGTCGAAGATTCAGGAGAATACGTCTGTGATACAGCTGATGATTCAATATTCTTTCACCTAAGCATCACAGGTACAAATCCCTGACGCTATACATATTGCCTGCATATGTGGGGATATAGCACTGTTCTAACAGAAAAAATCATAACATAAAGATATTTATATTAAGGTGTGAATGCACACCTTCTGTTACCTTTGAAATGTCAGTGGCTTTGACAAAACAGCCGCATGGGACAGCCTGGGAATGAAAACAGGTCGGATGAGGGGGATTTCCTGTGTTTTTGCTCTGTTGCTTTATGAAGAGCTAAGAAGTATCTGACCTGATGCATATTTTTTTCTTGATAAGAGCAAATGATTTGGGAAAAGGTCTATTCTTGCATATTTCATAAATCATGCATTATTAAAAGAATAAGCAATGTATAAGCTGGTTCATAATGTTCACTTTCAGAACCTCCGGTGCAAATTGTATCCCCAAGTCAGTCACAAATGGAACTGTGTCAGCAGACCTCTGAGAGGATGGTCCTAAGCTGTGAGATCTCACGGCCCAGTGCAATGGTGCGCTGGTACCGTGATGGACTTGAGGTGGAGGAAAATGAAAATCTTATCCTGGAGGTGGATGGTGTCTACAGAAGACTTATTATACCTGAGACTACTGTCAAAGATTCAGCAGAATATGTATGTGACACAGCAGATGACTCTGTGACTTTCTTTGTGAATATAGCAGGTAAAAGCACTTAAGAATAAGAAGATTCTTGATATTTCAGTATGTATCCATTTTAACTCAAGATTCTCTTGACACGCAGAGCCTCCTGTTCGCTTCGTACGTCCACGGAAGACAGCAAGTAGAGTAGAGAAAGTGGCTGGGGAGACTCTGGTCCTAGACTGTGAGGTTTCAAGATCAAATGCTGAAGTTACTTGGAAGAAGAATGGAGAAGAAGTGGAAGACTCAAGAAACATCACGATCCTTGAGGATGGTGCCATCCGTCAGTTAACCATCCACTCTCTGACAGCGGAAGATGCTGGGCAATATGTCTGCGATGCAAAGGATGATATAATGGATTTCAACGTGAAAGTGCAAGGTAGGTTAGGTTTCATCATGTTGTATGCCAGATCTACAATGCCAATGAGATTATTCTGTTCCAATAAAAAGCGTCTTGTTTTTCATTTTCAGAGTTGCCGATAAAAATTCTTGGAAAAACAGAAGCAAAAACAGAAAAACAATTCTTAGTATCAGATGACATTATTCTTGTATGTGAACTCTCAAGAGCCAATGCCTCTGTCTGTTGGTACAAAGATAACAAGCTAATTGATGACACTGAGCGATACTGCATTGAAGAGCAAGGCGTCTTCCGGTCTTTGGTTGTCCTAAATGCTGAGCTTGAAGATTCGGGGGAGTACACCTGTGATGCCACGGATGATAAAATGGTCTTCTATATCACTGTCAAAGGTAACAATTAATAATTAATAATCTACACTAAATGGAAAAAAGTACTGGGCCACACCTCTTAATTATTAAACACAGTTGTTCCATTTAGTCCTTTTGCGAAATCAAAAATCAAGTTCCTAGCCATGCAGTCTGCCTTTACGAAAATGTTTGTGAGAGAATGGGTCACTTTAAAGAGCTCACTGAATTTGAGCGTGGTACTGTAATAGTATGGGAAGTGGAAGTGTTTAGTAACCAAAACAACTCGGCCACAAAGTTGCACACTTCATGAACTTACAGAGCGGGGTCGAGGGCTAAGTGCTCAGGTATATAAAAGTTGCCAACGCTCTGCTGACTCAGTAATTACAGAGTTTCAAACCTTCTCTTGCATAAGCATCAGCACAAAAACAGTGCATCGGGAGGTTTATGGTGTGGGTTTCCACGGCTGAGCGGCTCCTGATTCACAGTTTTTCAGGGACTTAGCTGGGCCCCTTTGTTCCAGTGAAGGGAAATCTTAATGCTTCAGCTAACCAAGAAATTTTGGGAAATTCTTGGCTGTGGGAACAGTTTGGGCCATTTTCTGCACCAGTGCACAAGGCAAGGTGCATAAAGGCTGGGTGGATGAATCTAATGTGAAAGAACTCGATTATCCCACACACAGTCCTGACCTCAACCTCGTCCAACACCTTTTAACATGAATTAGATAAAAAATTCTGAACCAAGCCATCTCGTCAAACATCCGTGTCTGACCTCACAGATGCACTGTGGATGATTTTTTTTTTTTAAACTCCCACAGCCCCCTGCCTATGGTTTTAGAAAGTAATGCCATGAAAGCTCCTGTATATGTAATGTGTACCTGGCCCAATACTTTTGTCCTTGGAGACGTATCTTTCCTTCACCTTGAACAAGAAATGCTAATGTGTTTCTTTTTGTTCAGAGCCTCCTGTGCAGATCATTGGAAACTCAGGCCACCCAGAGCATCATATACTGGTAGCAGGAGATGACCTTATTTTGGAGTGTGAAGTGTCTCGGCCAAACGCCACAGTTCAGTGGTTATGGAATGGCAAAGTACTGAAACCAGACACTCGTGTAAAAATTGACAGCTATGACGTTGTGAGGAAACTTGTCCTCTCAGGACTTGAGCCCTCCGACTCTGGAAAATACATTTGTGACGCCATTGATGACAAATTGATAACAATAGTGGAGGTCCAAGGTAGGTTAAGATGATGTTCAAAGATGTGTCAGAATTTCATTACTAAGTTTGAGGATACATGCGTGTGGAATTTTAAGCAAGATCTCTTGTGACTCTCATTTTTCCCAGAGCCACCAGCCAAGTTTCTAAAGAAACAAACAAATACTAACATCACAGCCTATGAAAATGAGAGTGTCACACTGTGTGCCATCGTGAGCCGTGAAAGAGCAAATGTTCGTTGGCTGAAAGATGGCCAACTATTGAACGAGGAGAACATTCACATCTCCAGTGTGGGTAATACCCACAAGCTCACCATTAATCCTCTGCAGCTGTCAGATTCTGGAGAATATATCTGTGACGTAAACACAGATGAGATGTATTTCAGTCTTTTAGTCAAAGGTAGGAATTTGGCACTTACCAAAATGTGGCCTCTCTTTCCAAGCATCTGATTACAATTGTCAAAAAAGATATCATATCTAAAACTGTGTGTCTTTGCCCATCAGAAATGAAAGTTAAATTTATCAGACAGTTGGAGAATATCAAGGCTCTGAAGGGAAGCCACCTCACATTACAATGTGAGATCAACAAGCCAAAAGGAGATGTCCAGTGGCTAAAGGATGGCCACGAGATCTCTCCCAGCCGTCGGCACACAATCCGGGCTCAGGGTAGAGAGCGAAGCTTTACCATCCATCAGCTAGTGGAAGAAGACGCTGGAGAATATACCTGTGAATCCACAAATGACAGGACCTCAGCCACTATCACTGTAGAAAGTAAGTCCATTCAAATCTGTAAGAAAGACTCTGAGAAGCATATAATCTCTTGGCAAATGTGCAATCATAATATTTGGAGTACAAGGAATCTAATTCAGATCAGTGTTTTTTCAGCCCCTCACACCATCGAGTTCATAGCAGAGCTTCGTAATATCACCGTCCGTGAAGGAGAAGACGCTGTTTTTAAGTGTGTGGTTTCACCAGAGGACACCAAGTTGGTGTGGCGCCTAAATGGCAAGCAAGTAGCCCTGAATGAGCGCGCTGTCGTTTCAAGCAATGGACTATGCCACATGCTCTGCATCAACAACTGCATGGTTTCAGATAGCGGCAGAGTGACAGCTGATGCAGAGGGATTGGTTTCAGAGGCAGAACTACAGGTTCAAGGTGAGTTGTACTCCCTTCAATTATCCATAGAGGTAAGAATATTTAGTCATCTTTTAGTATCCTTATAATATCCCTCGTGGCTCTCAACAGTGAGCTACATTCAGTAGCTTTACTGAAGTAGATGATAATATAAAGTAAGAGTTTAAATGCCACTATACCTTTAACACCACATGAGCATATCTGACAAATTTTGGCCACTGCAAACAAGTTTAAACGATTGAAAAGGCACCTTTGACAGGCACTTAACAGGTTCTCATGTCAGAATTCCTCTGGTTACTGACAGAGACAAGTGGCTCAGTGGTTTTGGCGTATGTTACACTGCAGGGGGTAAGGCCCCATACAGCTTTTTGCTTGTTCCCTGTGCTTAAACTTGCCATGCAACTTTGCTGGTCTCTACATTTCCCTCTGTCCAGTTGTGGCTTCACAGTAGACTTAACAAAAATCACATACATAACTCACGCATACTGCAATCAAATAAAAGTGAATGAATTGATGGCATGCAGATATAAAGTAATTCCTAACATTCACTTTAAGAGCAACAGGTGCTGTTCACCAAGAAAATGACACCAGTTGTAGCTGAAGAGTACACTGAAGCAACTCTAGAAGTAGAGGTGAGTGTGGATTCGGGAGAGGTGCAGTGGATGAGGCAAGGGGTGCTAATCCATCCCGGGGCCAAGTATACCCTGAAACACAAGGGCCGCAAACACAGTCTCACCCTCTACAAGCTGTCCATGTCTGACCGGGGCACCTACAGCTGTGAAACTCTCCATGACCGCACACAAGCCCAGCTCACAGTGGAACGTAAGTGCCCACGTGTTCTCACTATGCCCTGTTGTTGTTTGTTTACCACTGTTGCCGACAACCCCATCTCATGCGTGGCCTCCATCACTACTTCTTGTGAAGGCAAGTCTCAATTAACTGAGTAAGAGTAATTTGAGTGACTGGGGACCAGGTTGGCTCTTGTACTGAAACATGATGGCAACCAACAGGTGATATCCTTATAGCCCAAGCTGACTTTTAGACCAGGGTTTTCTGTTGTGATGCAGGATCAACAAAGCCCTGATAATTACACATGGGTGGGAATCACTGAATCCTCGACAGATAAAAGATGCTGCTAGTTACAGTTCTAAAGTCTTCATGTAGTAACCAAAGTAGAAAATTCTTACGAACTTTCTCGAAAGCATTGAGCTTGACACACTGTAAAATGGGCATCTTGTAGTGATTAAGATGTACTTATGCTTGTTTTTCTTTGGAGATGCTTCTTGTATTTCGTAGTCCTGTGATCCACAGGCCAGTGGGTGAATTAAAGGCTGTTCTTTCAACACTAGTGTGGGTGGGAAGGGGAAAGTCGGGACTTCAGGCTGCTGTTGGCACCTCCTATGAATTTGGATCTCCTCCTATTGCATCTAAATTTACACCCTGGCCTTCAAAACTGAGGTTGTTGTCATCAGGTCTCCAAAATAAACACTCCTTTTTTTTCCACAGGGAATGTGTGTCTGTGTTAGAATAAGTGAAAAATGTTGGCTGTTCCAAAGTGCACTGGGCTTTTGCGTAAAGCCCACTGCTCAAATGACTTGTGCACATGCCAGATTGTATTGTTTAACTGCTGTGTACTGAAAAGACTCCAGGCCTGCTCTCTGACAGAAAAAGAACACCATGTCTGCCCATGGTTAAACTGGAATGAAAATTTACCTTCCAGGGTCTTTCAGATATAACTTTTCCTCCTTTGTTCCTTCTGCAGCTCGAAAAATCACAATCAAGAGGGGGCTGACCGACATCAGAACCACTGAGAGGGAAACAGCTTCTTTTGAGGTGGAGGTGTCTCATCCCAATGTTCCTGGCACATGGATGAGAAACGGAATCAAGCTTAAGCCGACTAACCACTTCCGTATGAGTGCTAAAGGTCAAGTCCACAGCCTTACTATCCCTAACCTGTCTGTAGAGGACACTGGCTCCTTTGTGTTCTGTATAGAGAATCTGAAGACCTCTGCAAGGCTTGTTGTAAAGGGTAGGTGCTTCAACAAATAAGTCAGCAATTGTCAGTTGTCAAGCCCATTAATTATGTACCCTATAAGGACAAAAGTATTGGACCACCTATACATGACACCTACACGGCCTTTTATGATATCTCACTCTAAATCATAGGCATCAATATGGAGTTGGTGTCCCCTTTGCAGCTATAACAGCTTCCACTCCTCTGGGGTGGCTTTCTACAAGATTTTGGAGTGTGTCTGTGAGAATTTTTGCTCATTCCTCCAAAAGCACATTTATAAAGTCAGACACTGATGTTGGATGAGAGGGCTTGGCTCACAATTGAGAGTGCCTTGCTTGCAATTTCTGTTCTAGTTCATCCCAAAGATGCTCAGTGGGACTGAAGTCAGGGCTGTGTGTGAGACTGTCAAGGTCTTCCACACCGAAGTCATCTAACCATGCAGCCTTTATGGACCTTGTTCTGTGCACTGGGACACAGTTGAGCTGGAACAGAACAAGGCCTTCCCTAAACTGTTCCCACAAAGCTGGAAGCATAGAATTGCTCAAAATGTCTTGGTAAGCTTAATAATTAGGTTCTCCCTTCACTGGAACAAAGGGGCCCAGGCCAACAACCAAAAAACAAGCCCATAGCATTATCCCTCTACCCTTTACATTTGGCACAATGCAGTCAAGCAGGTACTGTTCTCCTGGCAATCCCTGACTCATCCATCAGTCATGTGTCAGTGATTTGTCACTCAACAGAACACGGTTCCACTGCTCCACAGTCCAGTCGCAGTGTGCTTTATATCACTCTGTCCGATGCTTGGCATTGTGCTTGGTGATGTAAAGCCTGCATTCAGCTGTTCCGCCATGGAAACCCATGCTGTGAAGCTTCCAGGGCACAGTTTTTGTGCTGATATTAAAGCCAGAGGAGGTTTGGAACTCGGCAATTATTGAGTCAGCAGAGTGTTGATGACTTTTACGCACTACGTGCCTCAGCACTGGACAACCCCGGTCTGTAATTTTACATGGGCTGCCACTTTGTGGCTGAGTTGCTGTGGTTCATACATGCTTCTATTTTGGAATAATACCACTTCCACTTGATTGTGAATATTTAGGAGGGAAGACATTTCCTGAACTGACTTGTTGCAATGAGCTCTTTAGAACAAATGTTTGTGAAGGCAGTTTGCATCACTTGATGATTACTTTTATACATATGTGGCAATGGGACTGAATGAAACATCTGAAGTCAATGATTAAGAGGTGTGGCCCAGTACTTTTGTCCATATAACATAAGTAATCTAGGCCAACTTAATGCCCATTTTTATCTGAGGTATGCAAACTGCATTACTATAAAAATTATACCATACTCATTTTGCTGTGACCTCAGACTGGTAGTTAAAGTGGTCCACTCAAAGGTGGCCAAATGCCAGCTAGTGGAGGTATGTAACAGAATGGATTGGCAGCACTGCAACCATTGCCTTTATCTGGGCTCATGTTACAAACGCAAATTGGCTCAGCACAAGCCAATGAAAGCAGTGACTCTGTTGAGTCTTTTCTGTCAGGTGTCAGTTTAACCTCATGCTGTAAAATAATCCACTCCATACCCAGTCATTCAGTATGCATCAGCCCTTTGAGCTCAGGATGAAATGCTGTGCATGACAATTGGATAAAAATGTCATCGCAATGCATCCATATAAGTTACACATAAAGGTTACTTTAATTTTGTGCAGCAATGCTTTTGAAGACATAAGAACAGGGTTTTGGTTGTTTTCTTAAGTAATTTTTTTGCTCCACCAGAGCCCCCAGTTAGCATTTTCAGAAAACTGGAGAACCAGAGATTCCCTGAAGGGGCGGTAATTTCTATCGAGTGTGAGCTATCAAGACACAACGTCGATGTGAAATGGATGAAGGCCAGTGTTTGACATTTCTTTTTATAAGCAGAAAAAACAATCTATGATAAAGCTTCATGTTTTAAAGTCATTTGTAAAGGTTTTCAAAATAAATTACTGTTTGTTTTTTTTCTTCGATTTTATATTGTTTTTTTCTTCACTTCCTTCATTTTCAGGATGGGGTTGAGGTAAAGCCAAGCAAAGACTTGCGCATTTATGCAATGGGAAGGAAGCGGTTTCTCCAGATCATGAAAGGACATGTTAGTGATTCTGGCATTTATACCTGTGATGCTGGAGATGCTACGACATCCTGCACCGTGGAAGTTTACGGTAAAGTCTGCTGTGTAAATAAGAGTTTAGAGCCCATGCTTTCTCAAATGTTTCACTTTTGAAAAGGGCTTGAAAGTGGCTGGGTGTGGCTGGTTGTATTTCTGCTGCCAAAGCAGAGCTGAGGCCGTGGTATGAGAGGTGGAGAACGGCCAGCAGAAGAACCTATCAAACTTGATGGGGTAGACTCAGGAATTGTCTTCTTGATTTTCTTTAACAGTGCAATTTATAAAACTGGAATGGGATGGGGCAACAACCTGAACAACCTACCTCTACCTAGCCACGTCCTCCAGCCCTTCTGAGGGAACACCAGGGTTTTCCTAAGCCAGCCGATAGATATAATCCCTCCAGCATGTCCTAGGTCTGCCCCAGGGTCTTCTCCCAGTAGGACATGCCCGAAACACCTTACCTGGGAGGGGCCCAGGAGGCATCCTTGTCAGATGCCCGAACCAAGGGGAACCAAGAAAAGGCAGAGTGGGCCTGTGGCTCAGGAGGTAGAGGAAGTAATCGGATAGTTGGTGGTTCAGTCCCAGGCTCCTTCAGTCCACATGTCAAATTGTTGTTGGGCAAGATACTAAACCCCAAATTGCTCCTGATGCATTCACCTGTGTGTGTGTGTGTGTGTGTGTGTGTGTGTGTGTGTGTGTGTGTGTGTGTGTGTGTGTGTGTGTGTGTGTGTGTGTGTGTGTGTGTAAGTTTGTGTACATGTTGGTATGGAAGCTTGACTGCACGTGGAGGTTAGCTAGGGCACGGTTGGATAAGGCTGAGATTTTTTTTTCATGATTCTGGCTTACAT
>VUQH01008577.1:47685-68921 GCA_015106775.1 Etroplus canarensis
GGGCTCGGAGAGGGGGGGGGGGGGGGGGGGTGCTGAAGTCGAGGGCACCGAACTGTGTTTGTGTGTGTGCTCACGCATGTGTGCATCAGTGGGACTGTGAAGTGAAACTGTAAAGTAAACTTCATACACATAATTTGGACTTAATTTTTGTTGTAATCATTCTATCCATATTGTCACTTTCTGATACAACTGTAACATAACCAAAGTATGTCGGCCCTGCAGCTACCAGAGCCCTCTGCACACAGCACACACGAACAACCAAAACGGAACTGGGTTTGCACAGCTGAGCAAAAACATACCGGATTACCCATAATACTTTAAGAACACAGAGACGACACTGTCCCACAAGTCAGGCGCACAAATTCCTCATGACACAAGAAGAAAAAAAATGCTAGTTTTGCAACTACAAGGTCGCTTTTGGACGCAACAGTCAAGAACATGCACGCCTATTTATACACAGCTGACTAGAACCTATTCGAACATTTTACCAGCTCACAAGAGCAGCCGGCGCAGCAGGCAGCGCAGTCAAATGCCTTTTTGCAGCAGAGGTATTGGTGTGAAATTACCACTTATTGTTAAACTGTTCATGATAAGCCAAATGTAGTGGTACTTTTATAACACTTTCCTGCGCTCAAAGTACTTTTTACTACAGGCCACATTCACACATTCACACAGCGCTTTATTCTAGGCCTTTAAGCACATTTAACTATCAGGCACGCATTCACACTCCGATGGATGCATCGGGAGCAATTTGGGGTGCAGTGTCTTGCCCAAGGACACTTCCGCATGCAGACTGGAGAAGCCACAGATCGAACCGCCAACCTTCCTGTTGGACAACGACCCGCTCCACCCCCTGAGCCACAGCTGCTAGAGCTTTACCGCCTTCTGAGTGCTCCATTTATAATACTCCAAATGTCACTTGGTGGTCAGATGCTTCAGTGATAAATTTCTTCCTGAGGGGCACTGGTGTCCAAAATGTTCTAAACATCTGTGAGGACGCTCATTGGGGACAGGGGTGAGGGTTTTTTTGGCGTCACGGTGGACTATAACCACGTTTTAAATCACTGTGAGATGAAGAATGATCACTCCCATGGCGACTGATATCAGTAAACGCTGTGCGAAGATGGGTTAGAGCTCTTTAATCCGCTGACCTCCCATTGTGCTCTTTTTATAATATTTTGTGTCGTTACGAAGCTTGTGGCAGCTGTGAAAACTATGAGCCGATCCCGGGCCAGTTCTAGCTACCGGTGACTCGGGTGCGTAGCATCGTTTGACAATGATGCTTGGAGTTATTTAAAGAAAAAAACATTATTCAGTTTTCTTATTTTTCACAAAACATCATAGATAAATAAAAGGAATATTTTTAAAGTGTTTTAACACATTCATAATCATCTATGTTTTGGATTCGTCAGGGGGCTCTGTGATGTCTGCCTTTAGCCTCAGGGGGTGCAGCACCACTACTTCATTTTGACCAGCGTTGGCTCAAAAACTGACCTGTTTTAAAATATATATCTGTGTTAGATGTAGCTGGTACCTCGTCACTGACTTTTTGTTAGTATGCAGGTACCGCCACATTAAAATCCTTGAAACCTTCTTTAACCAACCGTTATGTATAATTCAGACAGAATCTAAACTTCCAAACTGAATAAAGCTTCACTTTTTACAAACGTACAGGTATTTTGACCTTCGGGTTCCCACCTTGGATACTTTTGCATTTATCAAATAAAGAAAGTGTGTGGTGGTTTGCGCGTTTGGCTTACAAGCGAAAGGTCCCTGGTTTGACTCCAGGTGGGGACACAAGCCCCTCTCACCATGGGAGGGTGGCTTCAGGAAGGGCATCCGGTGTGAAACCTCTGCCAAATTACCAATGAGGATTGATCCGCTGTAAACAAGGGAGCGGCCGAAGTAAAGCAAGTGTGTCATGATCGTTTTCTTTGTGAGTAAAAGAAAAAAGCACCACTTTGAAATGACGCAAATCCCAGGCAAATGGCTGTTTATTACAGACCACAGTGAGTAAGGCGTCATTTGAGCGCTGGCTTTTTGGGGCTTCTGTAAAGTTGCTTATATCACTGAAGTGGCTTCCAGTGAAGCCATTAATAGGAACTAAGCCATGGATTTTTTTTTTTTTTTTAAGTAAGCCGTTCACTTAGGAAAGTCTGCAAAGCTGCTTTTTGAATGACATCATCCGTGGATATTTGGTCACTGTCGGGACCTGACCCTGTTTCTGTACCCGCAGAGTGCTGCGTGGAACCGCCCCGTCAGAACAGGAAGTTCTTTGGCGTGAAAAAGTGGCTCCCTCATGATGAAACACGACGCCGTGTCTCTTTTCGGCTCTTTGTGCGTGCGTGCATGTGTTGCCGTCTCGCTGTCCACGGAAGGTGGACATTCCTGTCTGCGGCATTACAGCCTTGTTAAACCCCATTCACCGCCCCCCCACCCGCCGCCCTGGTTAAACCTCGTCTTTCTCACAGCCTCTTTTCCCAATCCACTCCGCTTTCTCCAGTTCTCCAGCCAGTGAAAGGCAGTCAGTCACCGGCTATTCAGAGGCAGAAGAACACAATGTGTGATTGGTGCGGATGAAAAGCACTGAGGCTGCTTTTAATTGATAGTGTTTCCATCCTTTATCTCCGCATCAATTTGGCCGCTCGGCTAGGGTTTTGATCGCCAAATGGAAAACATAAAGCGAACTTTTTTCTTTCCTCCTACTTCCCTCATAAATCCTTTTACTGGGGCTGGCCTCCAACATGGCTGCCAGTTGCCAAGAAGCTGCCCTTATTTCCCTGTCAGCTGCTGCCACTGGCCCGACACTCAGCGTGTTTTGACACACTGGGTGGGGGAGAAAAGGGGTGTTGTGGCTCTGGCTTGTGTCTCTCCCCACATCCGTCACAATGGCTGCCAAAATCCCCATGACCTCATTCTCATTAGCGCTGCTTCAACTACAAAGAGCCAAGCTGGGGCTCATGGGCGAGGTGCTCTGGTCCTGAATGGATGACGCCCGCTGCATTCCTAAAAAGGGCTGGAGATTTGCTCGCCACCGCGGAAAGCGTGCACAAAGTCTGCTGGCGTGTAAACACGGCGCGCGATTATGCAAGCAGGTCTGTCGTCTCAGTGCGAGCTGCAGGAGTCCTCGAAGGTCTCGCAAATTAATTAAGCTCGAGCAGTGGACTCTCGCACCAAATTTGAGAAGTGGCAGACCTTGGAGAGAAGCAGCCGCGTGGAATGTTTTTAACGGCAATTTGCCATTCTAATTAATAAGTTGTTGCTGGAGGCTGACAGCAGGGATGTTTAGTCAAGGTTCGCAGACAATTTAATAGGTAGATAAATCTGTAGCATGTTATTCTTTCCACTCTTCCTTACAGACATACTAGTCATTTAGAAGACTCTCTTAGCCAAGATTGTTAGAAAAAAAAAGAAAACCTTCAGAAACGGGGCAATGTGTCATCACGATGATGCCCACAAGCTGTCGATGCTGCTATCCCTGATTTCTTCATGCTTAATAACTAAATTCACAAGCAACCCCAAATGTGAATGAAAACATTTGCTGATACTAGATAATGAAGCATGGAGCTAGCCTGGAGGCTGTGGTTTTGGGGCAGGTCTCACTGAGGATTGTCATTGGCTCCTCGCACGGTAATGTATTTGAACGTAGTCTGATGAAGCTGTGAACACAAAAGTTAACAGGAGACAGTGGGAGAGAGGCATTTGATGCTTGGAGCTTTTAAGAGTGCGAGCGTGAGAGGTGGATGGGAGGAATCTGATGTGCTTGAGATAGTGTCTCCACAGTGTAGTGGTTGGCACTTTCAGCATTAAAATGCCCCTGATTTGAGTCCATTTGAGGACACAGACCCCGTGCTGCCGTTGTGTCAGGGAGGGCATCTGGTGTAAAATCTCTGCCAAATTACCTATGTGCATTAATCTGCTTTGGCATCCCCTTTGGGAAAGACAGGAAAGCAGCTGAAGGTGCTTTGTAACTGATGGCGCTCAGATAACCTGCGTGGCACACATTGTAAACCACAGGAAAATGGGCGTAGGCGATGACGTAGCGGCATCAAAGCAGCAGGAAGGAGTGAAACAAGCAAGGTTCTTAGATTTAGTGATGTTAGATGTAGTGGTTTACACATTCACCTTACAGGCCAAAGGTCCCTGGTTTGATTCCAGGTGGGGGCACAAGCCGTCCAAGGTAAAACGTCTGCCAAATTGCCAATGTGAATTAGTCCGCTGTGGCGACCCTTTTGGGTGGATACAAGGGAGCAGCCAAAGGCACAAAGCCAAGAATTGCTTCAGCCCTGGGTGATCACGGCAACCAAGGCTAGGTTGTTGGCATGAATGTCTTGACCATCCATTCCTCTGTAGAAGCGCCATGAGTACCATGATTTTGAAAACAGATGAAGCTGAATAGAAAGACTTTAATTACTAACTGAACTTAGATCATTTAGTAGAGGACCACCTTCTGTCACAACCCCCCCCCCCCCAACGTTGGCAAAAGTGTTAGCATCTTTGTAGAGCTGAATATTGTGTTGGTGGGGCTGTTGGTCTTAGAAGATGCCATCGAGGCTGGGTTAGATGAGCTGTCAAGGGCAATTCTGACAATGAGCGATTGTGCAGCCCAGAGGAAATGATGTACAGGGAAAACTCGAGTGATCAAAAAAGGGGAGCATGATGTCTGGTGTAGAAGCGGGTAAGAAAGACGGTTTTGAGTTGGTGCAACTGGTGCGATCTAGTTTCTGTATGGGAAAGAGCTGGATGGTGTCTGGTGGTGCACTAAGGAACTTGGAGGATGATTAGTTATCCTTCAATAGGTTTACACTGCTGGGGATCTTCCCATGATGCACTGAGCATTTCTTGTTCACCCGACTCTTTTCACCCCTCCCCATGTACTGTATTTATATGCAACTGCTGCTTGTCTTTAAATGTTGCCTTCCCTTTCCCTGCACCTGGTTCTGTCTGAAAAGGGAGTTCTTCCTTCCTTGCTTGCTCATCAGGGATCATTTGGTTGTTGGGGGTTTTCTCTGTGATATTGTAGGGTCTTTACAGTATAAACTGCCTTGAGGTGACTTTTGTTGTGAATTGGCGCTATTTAAATAAGATTGAAATGAACTGACTTGATATGCAGATAGAGATCGACAACCAGGCTTTGCAAAGCTGTCATAGGAATGGAGAACAAACGGGTGCGTGGGGCAAATGGCTTTTATAGACGTACAACCAGAAGGGGAGTGTTTGGGGTGTGGTCCCGCTCCTGAAATGCAGATGAATTATCTCCAATTAGGGCTAAAGTCTTCTTACAGTACTGTCTTTATAACATTGGGAGGCACTCCAGATAAAAAAGAAACCATCAGACCTGCTGCGGGGGAGAGAAGATAAAATAACAAAATGAAAGATGATGAAAAGGTCCTCCTTCTCAAAATCTCCCACCCAGAGAGGGGATTATCTCTCAGGAAATATCTCCATCTTTAAGGCTCCTCATTTTCTATCTTTCTCAGTGTTTCTTTCTGGGGGAAAATCGCCACATTTCCTGCTGCTCTCAGATTTTGCACTCCACCAGAAGAAGCTTTACCTGGGGCTGGGCTCCTGACGGGAGGTGGAGGCAGGCTGAACTCATCTGAACTCCCCACCATGCACTGCTTCCCCCCCGACATGTGACCCCCCACCATGCATCTTTACCGTTAAACACAGCGAGACCACTTCAGGTGAATGCTGCTGGAAAGTGTGAAAATGACGGGAAAGGGAAATGAGCAAAGCACTGTGGGGAATTTTGAAGTTTGCGACCTTATTATGCAGGTGACGCTTACTGTGTGAAATGCCAATTGGCTTCAATTAGCCCGCTGGCACCTGCACAACATGCTGGTCCCCGTGGTATCATCACTGTTACCACCATGCAGATTCTTTATCTGTCTGGCAGATGAGCTTATCTTTAGATAGATGGGGTGGGATGTGTGACTTTAATTATGCTGAAAGGGGGGGTGAACACCTGCCTCAAATCCATATTACTGTATAAAAGTGGCAGTTGGGAAACATCTGTACTGGAATGGCAAGTGGAGTAGGGCATGCAGAAGGAGGGTGGTGAATACGCAAGCTGTTTGCCTCGTTGTTGTCAGCCTGGAGAGATGAACAATTCTGCGCAAACATCCCCTCCTCATTTCTTCTGATTTTGCCTCCAAGGAGCCACACCTTCTTGTCTTGTTTTAAAAGTAATCCTAGTTCTCCAGGCTTTCTGAAGGCCTTGCAAAATGTTTTTCTTTGGACACTGGCTGCTCTGCACTAATTTTCATGCCAGTACTTGTGCCCGAACATTTCCCGAGGTCACTCTACGACTCATTCGAGCATAAAAAAGGCACCTAAAACCAGAGATGAACCAGTGTTGTCTCTACACAACACACAACTTAAGAATCAATTTTAAAATGTATCTTGAGGCATTTTTTTTACTAGCAGCCTGTCGCAAAAACATCATTTGCTCCCATTTCTTTAGTTGAATCTATCAAAAATGCTAAAGACAGGCATACGAATAGTCTTTTTGCACCAACAAGATGATTCCCAAATAGCATTAGCTGAAAACTTGTCATATCTTGGTATGGGGGGTAGTGTGTCCAAAAAAAATTTGAGGAAACTGGACAAGTGGAGGACAAAAAAGAAATGGCAGGCCTACAAAAAGTATAGGGGATGAACAGTATCTGAAAGTCATGTAGTTAAGAAATAGGAAACAGAATTCAGCAAAGACCCGACACAGAACCTGAGAGATGCATCTGGCCCTTTAGGTTATCCATCTTCTGTTTACTGAAGCCTTATCAGAAATCGGTGGTTCAATACTGGACTCTAAAGGCAGGACGCAAACAACAAAGAACAGTTTAAAAGGAAAACAGTGCTTGAATGGAACGTGCAACAATGGAGGGATGGTAAAGGGCTGGTTGATCTTGGGTGGGTATGAGCAGGATTCTCAAACACAGTTCCTTGTAGCAGTCCTTAGGGAGAATCCAAAGAGCTCCAGGGGATAAAGAGAGTGGGTCAGACGTACAAGTTGGAGTGTCCAGGCTAGAAGACAGGCAGTTAGTTTTCACCAGGGAAGGTAAGCATTCGAGAAAAAAACAAGATGAACCAGGAAGCAAGAAAACATGAGCAGATGGCCTACCTTACTACACTTGAGGAGCAGAGAGAAGCCACAGCCTTAAATACAGCAGTGATGAGAAACGGCGAACAGGTGTTTTCACTTGACTCCACCCCAGCCACGCCCACTCCTAGAACCAAGCAGGGTTAAACACGCCCAGCTCAACCCAGACAAAAGAGAGAGATAGCAGATAGATAGATAGCAGATAGATAGAGCACAGGGAAGAGAAAATGAGAGGAAGACAGGTCAGGATCTCAAGGCAAGAGGACCATGATAGTCTCAATGGCAGAGTGGTCTTCAAGAAGCCATTCTTAAGTATGGGAAGTGGGGAGAAAAGGCAGAGGTACACCAAATTACACAAGAACTGGACTGAAAATCGGTGACAGCAGCTCTTATGGAGTGATGAATCCAAATTTGATGAGAGAGAGAGAGGTACAACAGTGAACGTCTGCAGCCATCTGCCAAATACGGTGGAGGCTCTGTCACGGCTAAGGGCTGCATTTCAGCCAGTGGTGTTGGGGATATTTGTCAAAATCAATGGAATTATAAATGCAGAAAAGTACTACTGGATTTTGATGCGCCATGCAATGCCATCGTGAGAGCACCTGATTGACAACTGCTTCATTTTTAGTGTAACAATGATCCCAAACACACTGCCAATGCAGTAAAAGCCTACCTGGATAGAAAAACACACACTCATGGATTGGCCTGCCCAGAGCCCAGACCTCAACATTGCTGAAGCAGTGTGGGATCCTGAGAAGAGCTTTGAAATGTCCTTCAGGAGCCCTTGGAGAATTGTTCCTGAAGAAATGAACAAGAAAGCTTGCCTAGGAGAGTTCAGGCCGTGTTGAAGAACAGAGGTGGTCACTCCAAATATTGACTTTCTAACTTAATGAAATTGTGGAAAATCAGTTTTTGCCTCATGCACTATTTCTTAGTTGCACCTGTTTCCGGTTTTCTAAGCAAAATATAAAGCAATGAGGGGTGGCTCGACACTTTTGCACATTGCTGTACAGTAGCAATGATACACAGATGCATTTCCCCCAGCCCATAAGAAGGGCTGTAACAAATAAGTCCTGACTGTGTTGGCTGCTGTCAACTGGAAACACTCGCACATTAGCTAGTTTTCCCCACCATGAACCCGCCTCACCCTCCAGCGTTTTGGCCCATTGTACGAGACGTCCTCTGCTTGCGTTTTCAATTTGAGGCTCAATCCGCGGACAGGAGATAGTGCCTCCATGTCAGGCCACAAATCATCCCAGTGTGTCTGAGAAATTGAATTTCCCATGAATACGTGATTGGCCGTCGTGCGCTGCCCGGCCTAATCCTCGCCGGCGGGCGCAGGAACGGTGGCGCGGGGTCGCGACAGCTGCACAGGCATGCGTGCACGCACGCCATCCCCTGCTCACACACACACAAGGAGACACACCTAGGTGATGACACACTTATGAGAAACGGAACCCCAGAGAGTTACAATCACGCACTCGCCGCACGCCACCGGCAGCTGCCTGTTTGTGTGTGACTTCGGCGCATGCTGCGCGCACATGCCGTAGCGATTACAACCTGCTGCGCGTCTGTGGAGATATGTGTGTGCGTGTGTTGTCTTTATGAGTGTTCCAGTCTGGTCTGCCCCCTCTCCACCGCCGCATTTACCGACCACTTGTGGGCCCCTGGAGTGTGCCATCACAAAACTCCCGTATCACGCCTGTCATCAGCCCTTCATGCTAAGAGCCTCTTGAATTCAGCCCCTTCTGTCTTTTGCACAAAGGACGCCATCATTTCCTTTGTCGCCCGTGCTCCATGTGGTGAGCTGATATAATTTTCCCATGTATTTCAGGAAACAGTAATGAGTGTATATCCAGGCGAGCTAATGTCTATGGGCTCGTCTCCCATGTCAGACAATGGCTTGTCGATGAGTCATTCACACACAAGTGCATATGATTGCGCATGCAGGCATACACCTACTTTACATTTAACAATGAACTCACACACACACACACACACACACACACACACACACACACACACACACACACACACTAGTTGTTCACTTTAGAAGAGCACCTGTACGGTCACGCTCCAAGGATCTATCTTCAGACAAGACGTTGTCGTTTTGATAAGATCTGACATTTCAGACATCAACTGTAGCCGTTCACGCTTACGAGGGTGTCATTTTCCAACGCTGCCTTGAGGTGACCTATGAAGGAGCAATAGGAAGGATGCCTGACAGGGATGTTTCCATGTGTTTTAATGAGGTGACACAATGTGGAGCAAGTTGGGGGAAGGTGAAGACTCTCCATAGATTCATTTTCTTCTTATTATCCAATTCAGGGTCACAGGGGGGTTTGAAGCCTGTCCCAGCTGTTTTTGGGGTGAGAGGCGAGGTAAACCCTGAATAGATTTCCTGTCTATTATAGGGCTAGCATAAGGACAGACAACCAGTCATACTCATATTCAATCCTATGGCCAATTTAGAATCACCAGTTAACCTAACATGCATGCCCTTGGACTGTGGGAGGAAGTACCTGGAGAGAACATTCAAACTCCACAGAGGACCTTCTTGCTGTGAACGCTAAATGGACTGGTACTTATATGATTACACACTCTAAATGAGCTTTTTACTGCAAGCCTCATTCACACACATTTATGCAGCACTTTATTCTGTGCCTTTAAGCGCATTTAACTATCTTTCCCAATGGATGCATCAAGAGCAATTTTGGGGTTCGGTGTCTGGCCCAAGGATGCAGACCGGAACAGCCAGGGATCGAACCACTGGCCTTCCTGTGTTAGAACACCATCCGCTATATCTCCCATGCATTATCACACCCTCCCGAGCTGATAAACATCTCACATGACCCATATTAGATGATGACCCAGATTGCATTTTTTTTCAATGGGTTAGGGTTAAGTTTAAGGGATGTTAACCATGATTACCAATCGGGGATCATATGTAACTCAAGAATGTGTTCTAGAGTCCCCAAATTTTGTGTGCATGTTTGCACACAAAACCATGATCTCTTCTGAAAACGATCTAAGCAGTTTGACTGCCTAAGGGTACTGCTGAAAACAGCATTCCTACACAAATATACCCTCCGATCTTCTGTTTGAACGTCAGGCTAAAAATTGCAGTTCCTCCAATGGCCACTTCAGTGTGTTTACAGGTTGGTACAAAAATTATCTTGGTTTCTATTGTTCACTTCTCCATTCATGGGGCAGCTGTGGCTCAGGAGGTGGCTTTTAACAGGAGGGTTTCCTGGCTTCATGCTGAAGTGTCCTTGGGCAAGACACTGAACCCCAAATTGCTCCCGATGCATCCATCGGAGTGTGAATGTGTGCAAACTTGCTTAAAGGCATAGAATAAAATGCTGCATGAATGTGTGTGTAAATGGGTGAATGAAGCTTGTAGCATGAAGTGCTATATAAGCACCAGTCCATTCACCAATTACCATAACAACTGTAGGTGGGTTGAAATTATGTTTTGTGTGCTAACACTGGCAGCTTTCTGCTAGGTCTCACCTTTGCTAATTCAGGATGCTGAACTGGACCTTTGACTTTGTTGTTGGTGCCTTTTGGAACATTTTAAATGGAACTATCTGAAAAGTAACATGGCTCGCTTTGCGGTACGGTCTGTCCAAGAAGACTGTGCTTCAGTTTTGGGAGGGAAATTCTTGTGGTTTACTTATTTATTACTAATTAGCAGGTGCACAAAAGTACTGGGTCATACCACTTAATCGCTGAATTCAGGGGTTTCACTGAGTCTCATTTCTGCAGTTGTATAAAATCAAGCACCTATTCAAGCAGTCTTTACAAACATTTGTGAATGAATAGATCCTTTTAAAGAGCTCGCTGAAGCTAAACCTGATGCCATCATTGCAATATGAAATTTCTTCCCTTCTAGATATTCCACGGTCAACTGTAAGTGATATTATTGCAAAGTGGAAGCATTCAAGAACCACAGCAATGATGAGTCATGTTTCTGTATCTGGCAGTCTGATGGATGTGTCTGGGTTTAGAGAATGCCAGGAGAACATTTACCTGCATGACTGCACTGAGCTATCCTAAAGTTTGGTGGATAGTGGATAATGCAGTGGAGTTGGCCTGGGCTCCTTAGTTCCAGTGAAGAGAATCTTAATGCTTGAGCTTTGGACATTCTATATTTCCAAATTTGTGGAATCAGTTAGTGGTAGGCCGTTTTCTCTTCCAGGATAAGTGTGCTCCAGTGCTTGAAGCAAAATTCATAAATGCATGATTGGGAGAGTTTGGCATGGATAACTCCACTGGCCCACGCAGAGCCCTGACCTCAACCCCATCCATCACCTTTGGGATGAGCTAGAACAGATACTGCGAGCCAGGCCTCTCACCCAAAGTCAGAGTCTGATCTCACATATGCTCCTCAGGATGAATGGATTAAAATTCCCACAGACACACTCTAACAAGGGGAGACTAACTTCAGATTAATGGCTATAGATTTAGAATGGGATGTCATAAAAGCCCCTGTAGGTGTAATGTGTAGGTGACCCAGCACTTCTGTCCATATAGCAGATCTGTATCAGTGCATTGCATTGAAACTCAGTGTGTTGGAGACCTGTCCTTGGTGCACCAAACCTCTGTCTCGGATAGGCTCCACCCTCCCCAAGACCCTGGTTAGTAAAGTGGTCAAGAACATGGATGGATGCTGGATTGATTTAAACTCAACCACAAGAGGCAAATTTGAAAATAGCCCTCTGTGCAGTTTAAGCTCAGAGATGTTCCAGAAGTCACTGGCAGCCAGCCTATTCTGTTAAGGTATGAGAACATGTTGGCTTTTCCAGATAAGGACAAGATTTTGAGATTAACGTAGCAGATTAAGGATGCAACAGCTAGTGCCAGAGTTTTACCCCCTATTCAAAGCACACATCAGTGTCACCAAGCAGCAAAAGTGGCACAAAAACATCCTTTATTTAACACTTCTGCCCTGCATACATTCTCAAAATCATTAGTCAGAGCTCTTCTGATCTCTCGCTCGTTTCTTCCACGTAAGCAATTCTTTTGATGGGTCTTCCTTGGGGATTACGGCAGACGTCCTCTCTTTGCGAGACTTAATATGTATGAAGCAAACAGCCCTCTGTGTTGTTGCAGTTCCTTCTGCTTCGCCGTGCCCATCATCAGGTTCAAATGCCAATCATCTCTGCACAGTAAATTGTGTGTTTGCACATGTAGCAAATATTACTTCAATAAATTGGAGTATGGAAGCGAAATGAAGGGTGATGATTCCCTCCTGAAAGAGAAATGTAAAAATGTTGATCTGCAGTATCAGGTGTAATTTCACAGGTCTCTGTGCCTTTCCACATTAATTCTCTTCCTTTATTCTGAAATACCAAGCCGTATTCTCACAAATTAGACATCTGCATAATCTCCGTGACACGCTGACCCCCTTTCGCCTTGTGCTCGCTCACCATCTTTAAAACAGGGCACCGATGTGTGTCTTTTCAGAACACTTTCAAATGCTAAGGAAACCCTGCAGTCCTGGCAATTAGTTGCAGGGGTTTTCCCTTCATTTCCTGCATGTGAAGTGAACCTCTGCCAGGGCGAAACTCAATATATTTCCACAGGGAGGATGGTTAATAAAGAAGTCTGAAAAAGTTTGTGTCGCTGTGTTTGTGTGTTCGCCGCTCAGGCGTAATTGGGCTTAATTGGCTGAGTGGACGGACAGAGGAAGCTGTCCAGAGCCTGGGAACTCTGCTTCGCCAAAAGCAGATACTGCACAGAAAACGAACTCGCCATCGCAAACCCACATAATGTCCTATCATTATCATTCCAAAAGCATTTTTAAAACATTAGTAGCAGAAGAACTCCAAACAGGACATTCCATATCATCTGGGATTTTGCAAACGCTACCCAGCGCTTACATGGCTCCCCGATGACATCCTTTCTTCACGTCTCTCGTTCCGCCTCCATCTTTTTTACCGCAGCTCGTGCCCAGCTAGACAATAGCGTGTAACCCGGCACGTCTGGGAGACCAGAGGGGAAGGCAGGAGAGGCAGAAAGGAATACAGAGGAGGAAGAAGTAAGAGAGCAGAAAGAGATTTTGATGATGCTCAAACACAGAAGAAGAGAGGCTTCTTAATCTGATAATGGCCCCTGGGCAGAATGACTCTTTCTGGGCAGCATTGTGGCTTCACACACAGTCATCTCTCAGGTCTCGACTCTCCTGTAATTACATATTCTTCATGTGGATACAACCGAGAGCAGAGAGGGCCGGTCAGCACATTGAGGCGTGGGATGATTGGAAAGAGAGAATCAAAAGAGGGATTTTTATTTCCTCTGAAGACACTGAGATATGAGAGAGAGAAAGGGTGAGGCGGGTAACCAGCCTGTTGTGTCCACTCTGAGATAAGACAGGACAGTATTTCACCTTTTGTTGTTGTGCCATATACATTTAGTCTCTTTTACTTTGTCTGCAGCACTTCAGTACATAATTTATATTGAGGGAGTTCACTGCAAATTTGACCACTGACCTGTTTGACCCTTCAATTCTTGATATTTTGCTCAGAAAGTGGGAAATACCTGCAAAAATGTATTGAAACGCGCAAACATATAAGGAGATACAGTATATAAGGCAAAAAAAATGTACGCAATTCTAGTGAATTTTTGATATGAGCACCTTTGTTCTTCAACTCTCTTAAGTAAGATTATTTATCATTTCTTTCATTAGTCTCCAGGAAAAGTTCTACGATCTTCTTGAACGATATTCCAAAGCTCTTCTTTGGATGTTGGCTGCCTTTTGTTCTGTTCTCTGTCAACATGATGCCACACTGCTTCAATAATGTTGAGGTCTGGGCTCTGGGGAGGTCAGTGCATGACTGATAGTGTTCCACTGTGTGTGTGTGTGTGTGTGTGTGCGTGTGCGTGGTTCTTTTTTAGTATTATTCATTTAGGTAGGCTTATACTGCATTGGAAATGTGTTCAGGATAATGGTATTACTGAAAAATGAAGCCACTGCCAATCAGACGCTTTGCAAATGGTATTACATGGTAGCTCAAAAGCAGATGGCACTTTCCTGAGTCCATCAGTTTTGACAAGATCCCCTAAACTACTGGCTGAAAAGCAGCCCCAAACTAAGGAAAAAATCCAAATAAAAACTGTGAAAGAACTTCAGAAAGTCTAGAGAACTACTGATCAAGACTATTTCTGAAGATTAAAAGAAAATCTGACTCCTTGGAGGCAAGCAATGAGGGGTGGCTCAAGACTTTTGCACTGCACTCTACTTGGTGCAGTAGTTTAGATTTGGTGGCCTGACCTTCTCCTTCCACAAGCACATATGAAATTTCTACTACAGAAAGAGCACAAATCCCCATCCTTCCCTGCATATGCATGGAGAGCCAGCGGTGGGGGAATGTAGCTTTAAGCTCTCCAGCTAAGAACAGAGGGACCTTGAAAGAAAACATTTCAATGAGGAGAGATCATAAGAATAATTTAAATGTGATTTACTGGGGCACAGAGCTTAAGTAATAAATTTTGTGGCAGTTAGACTCCAAAGAAGTAAAATAGGTGGAACGGTAGGACGCAGGACCCTCACTGAAGTCTAGATGCTAATGGTCTTAGCGACCAGGATGGGGTGGAAATGGGGAGGAGGTGAGCTGCACGGACGAGAGTCTGCAAGGCAGAATGACAGAAGAGCGCTGAGATTTAAAGGCCTAATTAGCTTGCAGAAGGCAGGCAAGCAAATGATTGGTTCGGAGTGATGATGACAGAATTGAGTTTGCCAGGGTGGGAATTGATGTAAAGCAGTGGTCCCCGACCTTTTTTGTACCACGGACCGGTTGCGTGCATGAAAATTTTTCAGCGGGGGTTCCAATGACAAAAATCTTTGGCAGTTAATAGTCTGTAATCTGAATGCAACATTTACACTTTATGTAGAGAAGGTACGCGTGTGCGGGTGTTTTGTCTCAATGCGGTGAAGCAGTTTTGTGGGTTTCATTGCTTCATATTAGCCAGTCGGTCACAGCGGGTGAGGAGCACGTGTATCACCTGTTGTAATGAACCCGTAACCCTTCTGCTGTCCCATCGTTTGCTCGTTCCTTCCCGAAAAAGCTCTTCGGTGAATTTTGCTTTTAGCTCATTTTATTTTCGAGGGTTAGCTTGTGACGTTCCAGAGTCCAGCGCGGTTAGTGAGGCGAGGGCGGAAACTGTCGTTTTTCAAAATAAGATCTGGAAGAAGAAAGAAAAAATAACTTAACATTTTAACCACGAAATTTTTCCTTTGCAGCCTGGTTCCAAATGGTCCGCGGACCAGACCGGGGGTTGGGGACCCCTGATGTAAAGAATAGTCTATGAGTCTGGACAGCTGAGTGAATGCAGATCTTCCTCATTGAACTTACGCATAAGCTTAATTACAGTGATTAAGTCAGACACAATATGAGGGGGGAAGCTGGGGTGGAGACGGGTTGCAAAGCAGCTTGCAGCTGTGGCTGGGCTATCCATCTATCCATTTTCTTCCATTTATTCAGTTCAGGGTCACAGCTGGGAGGAAGCCACAGAATATGCAAGCTCCACGCAGAAAGGCCCCATGGGGTTTGAAAGCAGGCCCTCGACTGCACCACCCTGCCCACTCTGGTGTGCTAAAGCAGCCTAAATGGTGCTTCCTGTGTTTCTATCACATTCACGTTCACTCTGTCCCACCTTTATGAACTACTTCTTTCTGTAGTCCCACCCGAGTTTGTGCAGCCAGGGCCAAAAGAACCGAATCTGCAAGACAGATTTTCAGACCGTCTTCACCTTTTATTCAGTCAGACGAAGATGAACAATGAAGACCCTGAGAAATCCTTTGCTCCGGTCGGCTGCATCCAATACATCAAAACCAGCCTGGGAATACTGAGTCTGACAGCGTTCATTGGTTCCACTGTCCTGCCGCGTCTCATGTTCAAGCCATCTCAGCAAGCATAGCCAGGCCTGGAGATCTGGTTTATTTAGGAAAATAAGATTGCAAAATTAATCATGTTTACACCGCGCAATGCTTTATGGTACCATGACTGTTAGTGTACTTTCAAGCCATTCTGGATTCCAGGTCAAATAGGGAGGAAATCATCTGATCTAATTGTGCTAATTTCCTGCGACCCTTTCTGCTCCCTGCTTTGGCAAACTCTGTTCCGATTGTGCCTTTCATGCGAACCCCTTTCAGTCCAGCAGCGCTGGTGCACTTTCCAGCAGCAGCCTTTTTCCCAGCATGAGCTGTTGTGCAGAGCGCTGTGTGTTGACCCTCAAATGGCTGCACATCCTGGAGAAGACTGAATCCCCTTTGTGAACTCACCCGCAGGGGTCAGACTCAGCCCCACAGGCTGCGAAGCCAGAAGCGACAGATTGTTGTACATGTTTCCATTTCTGGACCGCTCACTCCCTGGGAGTGGAGAGGTGATGGACCGGCTTGATTCGAGATGGTATCACATCATTCCAAACAAGCCCTCACCACGCTGCGATCAGGCTGAGTGCGGCGACTTGCGTACGAAAACAGCAGTAACACTACTGTTTTTTTTTCTGGCATTTTCCTTCTCTGCAATTTCCTAGAGGCTCATTAAGCGATTCATTCTCCGCTCGTTTTGTTCTGAAGTGGGAAACAAAAAACAAAAAAAAAAAAATTGGAGACGGACGAAAGAACTGAACGAGTCCCCTGAGCAGCCGTGCAGCTGTGGAGGTTTATGTGATGTCATGTCAGGGCTTTGTGAGTCAGAGTGGGGAGAGAAAAGCAGACTGTACATGACTGTCCTCGCCTCATCCAGGTGCGCTTGCTTGAATTACCTCACTTGAAAAAAAGTGCTGAAGTTTCCACAGAGGATACCGAGTGGAAAGCATCCAAAAGGCTGAGAGCATTCCTGCATCACTTTCCTTGTCCTTTAAACTTCTCGGACCTTTTCACCCCTCGCTTTTTCAGACCTAAGGGAGGCATGCGCGTTAGTGGTCTCACCACTGTTGTGAACCTTTTGCCTGGTGACACGATATAGATCAAAGCCCTCCGCGGGCCTCAGTGATTCAGTGAGTCACGGCCCGGGCTGTGCTGAAAAGCAGCTGTCGTTGGTGCGCAGAGGAGAGGAAGTAAACGGATCAGTCTTGACCTTTGGTGGAGATTGCACAATGCCTTGGAAACTTAACACCGTCTGTGACATTTACTGACTGTGGTGGAGTGTAGCCACTGTATTGCAATGAATGGAAATCAACATGAATAGAACAGTAAACATTAAATACAGTGCAAAGGATGACATTTTTGCCCACAAATACTCCTTTTTTCTATTAAAAAGTCAGTTAAAGACGTCTGTTGAAATTGCAGCAAACAGTATATGGACAGTGCCTGTATGCAGTCCTGTGAAAAAGACAGTCAAAACTAAGTACAACCTGACGCTTCCATAGAAATTTAGAGAGTAAATAGCACCCAGGTGGCGCTAATCAAATGCAACTGATTTAAATGCTCATCAGCCAGTGTGAGCACCTCTGTAAAAGCAGAAGGTTTGGTCTGGAGCGTTCAGGTGTGTGCTGACCAAAAGCTTCCAGGGAGTGGACATCCAAGCAAATTCGTCCCAAAGGTCAGACCTTGTAATGCTCAAAGAAACTGCAAAAAAACAAATTCAAGAGCTACATCTCAGGCTCTACAGGCTTCAGTTGCATGTTAAACGTTAAAGTTCATGACAGGTAGAAAAAGACTGGACAAGTATAACTTGTTTCTTGAGCAACTTCGCCTACTTCTAAGACGAGCGTAAAGTCCGAAGAGGACGGAGCTCCAGCAAAACTTTATTATATTAAAGCATAATAATAATTGTAACTGACGTGAGCTGGAGCAGAGAATCCTGTAAGTCCATTCAGAAGTATGTGAGGAAGAACTACAAGGTGGGCAACAGTGCCGATGCCCATAATAAAATGGCCTTGAAGAGGCTGGTGGCAGCCGGGATTGTCTGGATCCTTTAGGCTTACCAAACCAGAGGACTCCAACATGTCAGCCAGGGTAGCAGCAGCCACACCAAAGAGGACAGCGACGCCTGCCGAACCCAAGAAGATGGCCAGGATGCTGGAAACACCCTCCCAAAGAAGCAGCTACAAAGAAAGAGAAGAAAGCCATGAAAAAGGAAGCACCAGTAAAAGCCAAAAAGGCTCTAGCTAAGACATCCATGGCAGCAAGGCCCAAAGGCAAAAGCAACCAAAACACCAAAAAAGAAATAAAAGGACACTATAGGAGGCAAAGTCACTTTAAACACTTAAGGAAATGTTTTTGTATATGGATTATTTTTCTAAGGTGTTGTGCAAACTTTTCTCTCCATTGCACTGTAGCCTCAAAAAGCTGTTGAAATTATTGTGAGCATTTTTATTACGCCATTAATATTGTTATTATTAGATACATATAGGCTAGACTGAGATCTTGCTGATATGGAATACTTGCACATACAGTATAACTCATGAATAGTTATTGTTAGGGCACGGGGTCACTCTGAAAATGTAAGTCAGGCAATATAGTTTTTCTTTACAAGAGTTGCAGGAGCTCCATCCTTATCAGAGTTGTTTGGATGAATTGCCAAGGAAAAAAAGCCTCTTCTTTGGTTTTTAAAGTTGCATCCAAAAAAAAAAAACATAAGACTTCCAGAACAATATCCTTTGAATGGAAGACCAAAGTCAGCATATCTGCACAACGCTGTGCTTGGTGAAACCCAAACACAGCAAATCAGACGGGTTAATTTTGGTGACAGCACCTGGGTACCTTCTCAGCTCCCCATGAACTCCTCTGCATACCAAAGTAATCTAGAGTCAAATGTGTCAGCCAAAACTCGGCTGAAACTGGATCACCCACCAGGACGACGATCCTGCACAGCAGCAACTCTACAACAATAGAAGAAAAAGAAACACATCAAGGTGTTGCAATGGCCCAGTCAAAGTCCAGATCTCAACCCGACTGGAATGTTTTAACAGCATCTTAAGAGAGTCATGGATAAACCAATGTCTAGAATCCTCAATGAACTGAAACCTCAATGAACATAATAAAGACGAGTGGGTCCAAATTCCTCTGCGATACAGAAAGCTGTTCAAGTCAGTGCTGCTGAAGGTGGTTCTACAAGCTGCTGGGTCATGGGGTGTACTTTCACAGTCCTGTGAAATCTTTCTTTTTTACATGGCTGTAAGCTGGTGGATCAGAGCTCAGTATTGTATAACTTCAGTGGAACTGGAGAAAGAGAGAGAGAGAGAGAGAGAGAGAGAGAGAGAGCAGTGGTGACAATAAACCACTGTGTAAACCTGCTCATTTCTGTTAGGATTATTATGACTGCAATCATCTGGCCACTAAATGTGCATTAATTTTACTACGGGCCTCGGGGACCAGGGGAACACGGCAGATGTGCAGATGGTCATCAAGCTGATCCGCGGTGAAAACAGACACAGCTGGACCTTTCTTAGTCACTGACCATCGAGGGCCTGTCAGACATCCGAGCCTGCCTTTTCCCAGTGGTTTAACAAAGAAGAATATGAACACACTGTGCTTTTATTTCAAATGCAGTTTTCATTTTCATACAGTTCCGGATCACATGCACGGCCATCTAGAAAAACTGATGATTTCGAGCATATAATTGCTACTTTTAGCTTGCAGAACTCTTTCGAATTCCTAAATATAGTCTTCAGACATGACCTCAGTGTCCTCAGTGGCTATGGCTCATTGGTTGTTTGCGCAGTGTCTGTGCCATCCTCACGTGCTGCACTCTCTGAGCTAATATTCTGACACGAGTGAATCATATTGCAGTAGCAGGTACTGACGGGTCAGCAGTGTATCTGTCTGCTGAGCCCTGACAACCCATCTGTTGACGCTTATGCTCCGTCAATCAGCATTCTTTCTAACTCGGAAACTGACAGGGCTTTGATTTCGCCTCAACACCCGCTCCTCATGGTTTACAAATTAAGTTCCTCTTACAACCGTAACCTAATTTTTGCTATGCCATTTCCCCCTGGGATTAATGAAGTGTTCTGATTCTGATTTTACACTCGGAAAGTAAAAAAAATTCAGTGCTAAGGAAGAACAGCATCAAAGCAATGCAGAACAGCTGCCTGATTCAACTGAATTAATGATTTTTCTACTCATGCAGCTAAATCTTCTTCTTTCAAATGCATTTTAGGAAAAAAAAAAAGATAATTATGATGGGGTAAGAGCAGCAGTTGTGCAGTTTTGCACTTGCCCCAACACAACAACACTTTTGGGTCGTCTTCGTCTGTCCCGTCGGCTGAGTGCGACCCAGACTAGAACTCTGCGTCCCATCAAAACTCTGATCTGCTTCTCTTTTGGTCAAAGGCAGCACCCTGGTTCAAGCAGCGGTCAATGTAGTGTTGATTAGGGTGACAGGGGGCGGGGTTAGTTGAAGACAGAGGGGGTGACGGCAGCTGCCATCTCCCAAAACAAGGCACCTTCAATCCTCTGTGACGGGCTGCCCATCGGACAATGGCTCTTTGTAGAAGCTCAAGCGGGAGTACCTTTTAAAGCCTACCTGTCCAGTAGCACCTGTAATTAGTATGGCTGACCTTGGGGGCCATTGGTAATTATTACTAAGCTGAGCTGTGATGATAGCACCGGAGGGAGGAGTGACCCAGAGAACTGCTCCCCGTTGCTGTGAGGGATTCCTCAATGGGTTTAGATGCTAAAATCTTCTCACTTACCACTTGTGTGAAGTGAAGTTTTTGCAGAGTGTTTTGTTCATACATCAGGGACACGAATCTCTCTCTGCCTTTTTACACGAGAAAACACCTGAAGGGGAAAAACTGTAGGCTGCGAAAAACAGCACAACTTCTCCATTGTCTTTTGTTGTATCCTCGGCGCGCGCTGCCTGCGTGGGTGGAAGCTTTTCCCGCGTCTCCTTTTGTCTTCTGGGTACTTCTTCCTCCTCGAACAACCAACCTACAACTCTCAGGAGTGTCATCACGCCTCTCCTGTAATTTCACACTCCAGCAGAATGGGGCCCGTTCGCACCCGTGTAGAGTCATGTTCACGTATAGCAGCCTAAAGAAATGCAATGTCTTCTTTATGGAGGTGCTATTATAGGAAGGGCATTATAATTCCAAACTGTGTTCATGGAATTCACTTTCTGTCCTACTGTGTCCAGTAGCAAAAGAAGAACAAAAAAAAAAAAAAAAAAACAAGCGAAGG
>VUQH01008579.1:5728-22194 GCA_015106775.1 Etroplus canarensis
CCAAACACATTTATTGGGGAAAAAAGGTCACTACCTGGATTTAACTAAGCAATTAGGTAAAAGCCTCGCAATGGATAATTATTGCAGTGACTGATATGTTTCGCTATTTAACACAAAATGATGACATAAGTAACTTCTCATTTCTTAAACAACCATGTCAGGAGATATATCCCATTGTCGTGGCAAAGATGTTACTCCATTTTCAGGAGGACCAAATTACTGACCTGCATCAAGGAAAGAAATCAACTCTGGACACTGTTGAAACTACTAAAATTGTGTTAAAAACTGTCCAAAGCATTCAAACCTGGAAGGATAGTGGTGAATCATCATCTTCAAGGAATAAATGTGTCCAGAAAAATCTCAAATGAGTGTGATCAGAGATCACTTTAACATTTGTAAAAATGAAACTGTAAGTAAAACAAAAAAACACTAGAACTCCTGCCTATGTTTAGCTCATCAGCAAGGCCGAATGGAAAAAAGGCTTTGATCTCCTAGGTGTCATGGTCCATGTTTTGGTTTGGGTTTTTGTGTTTGGTTTTGAGTTCTGTTTTCTCCCTTTTGCCCCATGCCTTTCCTGTTTCCTTTGTTAGTGGTCTTCATCTCTGCCTGCGCCAAGTCTTAGTCTTATTTTGGTAGTCTGTTTTGTGCCTGTTCTGTTCCCCCCGTCTTGTGTGCTTTAGTTACGCCCCTGTCTTCCTGTTGTTTTTGCTTTGGTTGTTCCCGGTTAGGTTTCCCCTGCCCTGTCCACCTGTCGTGTGTTCATTGGTTGTCTTTGTCTATTTAAGTCCCGTCCTCTGTGTTGCTCGTCATCGCGTCATTGCGTTGTCTCCCCGTGTGCCTACCTCTCATGTTTCCAGGTTTCCATGGACTTTGTATTGTTATTGTTTTGGGCAAAATAAAGCCTCCTTATTTCCAGTTGGCTCAGCGGTCCTGCATTTGGGTCCACACCACACCCTCAGCATGGCACACCACGACACTTTTACTTATTTATTTACGTATTATGGTCTTCCTAAAATTTTCTCGTGGCAATCACTGAACAAAGAAAACATTCATTCTAACTGACACATCAAAAATTATTGACATTTAACCGAAAAGTCAGTTTTGGTCTCCTCCAAAATGCAGGTTTAGGGTAGGTTTTAGGTTGCCTCTTTTGATGACTCGGACCTCAGGCAGTTAAAAACAGTTATTTCTTCAAACCGACCATTGCAGTTTTCACAAGCCATGAAGCAAATATGAGAAAATGGTCCTTTTTTAAGGGACTGCTTTCAGCTGTGGATGGATCCAAGGGTGGCGGTGTATGTCTGATTGAGACAAGATAAATGACACTGTATTCACAGCAATAAAGGAAGATAACATCCATTCGAAAACTGTAGAACACTGAAGAAGCTTTAATCGCAACAAATGTTAATATCAGCTACAAATGTCTCTGTTTCATCTTTAATGTGGCGTTGCCTACACTCATTTTTATAAAATGGCTTATCATTAGTCCTCCTGTGAAGCTCATTGTCCAGACCAAGAAACCACTTTTTAATGTCAAAGAAACAGATGGATTAGTCTAATGGTGGGGCGGATAAATTCAAAGGACCATTACAAAAACAAAGGAATGTAATGGCTTGGAAACAAAGTATATACAGACAAAACAACGCTTGTTAGTGATGATAAGGCCTTTGCTAGGTTTTGTCTGCGGTTGTGGTCAATATCTACCATGTCTCTCATTGGGTATTTCCACACAAATACTTGCTATTTTCAGTGCTAAAGTGTCATCACACTCATAAATATAGCTACATGGAGCACACTGTATCAGCATGCGTGAGGTGGCCATCAACACAGGAATCACTGTGAATCAGATTGAGCCAAAGCTGCCAGAAGTGTCCAAAAAGGACTGGAGACTACAGGGATGTGTGGATTATGTAGTTCTGTTGGACTGGTTCACTTCTGTCACCGGTCTTAAATTGGGCATCAGCTTGCAGAGTGGGTCATCTTTATTAAGTGGGGCAGCATCAGCCCCCTATGTAGTGAACTACTGGTGCTGGAGGGTCGCTATGCTGTTTTACCTCATGTATAGCTAAATTTTGACCCCCGAGACATACCATCATCAACACCCTCCCTCAGCTGAATTTTAGCTAGCCATCCCTAAAGGAATCAAAGCCTCTGACCTCAACTCAACCTGAGCCTGAGGCTTCACCCGAGCTTCAAGAACCGTTAGCCCGTAATGGTGCTGTTCCAGCTGAACCCCCAACATTTAAAGCTTCCATAGCTGGTGATAGGTTGCCAGATAATGTTGATTTCCCCACAAATTCTGATCGAGACTTTGGTAAGAGGGGCTTAGTTGAGGCCACATTCAGCCAGTCACATGTAACAGTCAAGACTTTTTCAGAGTTTCGCAGTTTGATCAAGAAACCAGAACCTAACTCCTGCCAAAATGGGTCAGCAAAGGACTCCATCTAGAATGGCCCAGTTGTGCCCGAACCCTCAGCCAAACCATCCTTTGTTCACAGCATTTTTTTCTGAAGAAGAACAATGTCAGATAGTCAAACACTAACCTGTTAAAATACATGAACTGTGCACATACAATATGTGCCATGTACTACTTTATTTTTATTTATCTTTATCATATTTCTTACCTCACAAATGTATATCTACTGCCTTTTAAATTTATATTTATTTATATAAAACTCAAAATACAAATTCCCCCCCTGGGATTAATAAAGCATTCTGATGATTCTGATCCGAAATATCCACACAGAGATAAAATACTGACAGGCTTATTCTTTATAACCAACACCAGCAGGAGGTCAGTGTTCTGGAAAAACTGACAATACTGGCTAAACAGCAGACACATCTGATGTTTTAAAAATAAATCTCACCGCTCAAAAGAAAATATCCCTGCTATTGTTAACCTAAAAGAGCTATTTATCTTATTATTTATCTTCTAAATGAACAACACTGTCAAACGTTATCTTTTTAGCCGTACCTTAATTAAGGTTACAGTTTAGTCCCTGGTTTCTTCAAATGTTGAGTTGGTATTTGTTTCATTTTGGCAAAAACTGCGACACACAATACACCCACTCTGCACAGCCAGGCGTTATTGTACACACACATTCTGTAAGAGCATCCTTATGGCTGTCATCTTTTCAAACAGTAACTTTATGATTGCCTATACTGTATTTGACACACCTAGGGGACAACTGCAAAATGTTAATATAAAACATAACATGAGACATGGTGAAGCTGCCTACTGCTTAATCCTATCACATACAAGAAAAGTATGCATAATGTGGGGTATATAATATCTCTTAGATATAAACATTTTGGCATGTTGTTCATATCATTAATCACATATACTGCACTGCATTAGGTGAGCCATTTTCAGGGTCACTGTATAAAGGTGGCTTGCTGTTAGGCCTTCATGAGAATGAATACCTTCACATTCAGGGACGCCCATATATGTGATCATAGATCAGAGTCATATCCAGTCTCTAGCTGTCTGGCTGCTGTAAGAACAGTCATCATAAGAAATATGCCATAACTGCAATAATATGAGTCAAGAGACAGATAACGAAGACATGTTTGTCCAGTCGAGGTCCTCAGTAAGGTGCATGTGAAGACATTAACATGGATACAAACACAACATTAAAAGAGAAACATCCGTCCATTTATCCATCCTTTTGGGCTTATCCAATTCATGGCCACAGGAAGGCTGGAGCCCATCCCAGCTGCCATGGGGTGGGAGGCAGCGCACAACCTGGACAGGTCTATGGCAGGGCTAATGTGGAAAGACATTCACACCACTGCACACTGCCACACCTAGAAAAAGATAAATACAATGCAAATTAGTGCATTTGAAGCCTGAAGAGGTAGCATGGTTTTCCCATTCTTTAAAGAAACCACAAGCAAACACACACACACACACATTTATATATATAGATCTATATATATATAGATATATATAGATCTATATATATATATATATCTTCCAAAAAGAAAAAAAAAACACATTTTGAAGCAATTACAGCCTGGCAGACCTTAGGCATTCAAGCTGTCAATTTTCCAAGATAATGTGAGAATATTTCACCACATGTTTTCAGGAGCATCTCCAAAAAAGATGGATTGGCTTGACTTGATGGACTTGATGGAGTCTTCCTCCATACAGTCAAGCTGCTCCCAGAACAGCTCAATAGGGTTGAGAAACACACCACATTTTCGAGGTGTGTTTTAAGTTATTATCCTGTTGTAGAATGAAATTGGCCCCAATCAAGTGCTGTCCATGCCATGGCGTTGCAAAATCTTGTGATAGCTTTTCTTCCTCAAGGTCCCTTCCCCTCAGTACAAACCTCCTCTTTTTCCATCTCGAAATCACCCCTAGACCATCAAGCTGCCTCCACCAAGAATGACTGATGGTGTTAAGCATTTTTCTTGCATCTCTTTATTTGTTCCATTTGATCTGAAGACCTCAAATGTGGAGCTGCAGACGGTTCTGCTGGCATCGTGTGTATTGAAAAATATGACCCTCACAGTGCACAGTGCATCTTTCAGGTGAGTGTAGACACAGTTGAGCAGGTTGATGTTGGCCTCCTCAGCTCCAAGTTGGGACTGAACTGAAGGTGGTCCAGGATGAATCTCTCCATTGTCTTCGATATGTGTGAAATTCCTTTCTGTGAGGAAGGGAAACGGGGAGAAAAGGCTAAGATATGCCAAATTACACAGGAAGTGGACTGAAAGTCAGTGGCAAACAGGTCTTATAGAGTGAGGAATCCAAATTTTAAATTGTTGGTTTAAATTGTAGTCAGAGGAGGTCAGGAGAGTGGTACAACAGTGAGTGTCTACAGCAATCTGTAAAACACAGTGAAGACTCTGTCATGTCTGCATTTCAGCCAATGGTGGTGGAGATCTTGTCAAAATTGATGGAATTATGAATGCAGAACAGTACCATCAGATTTTGAGCTACCATGCAATAACGTCTGGAAACCACCTGAATGACAACAGCTTAATTTCTCAGCATGACAGTGATCCCAAACACACTGACAATGTGGTAAAAGCATACATGGATAGAAAAACACACAGTGGAGCTCTATCAGTCATAGACTGGCCTCCCCAGAGCCCAGACCTTAACATTACCAACATTATTGAAGCAGTGTTAGGTTTATCTTGACAGAGAATGGGACAAAAGGCAGCCAACCTGCAAAGAAGAACTTTGGAATGTCCTTCAAGAAGTCTGGAGAACTACTATCAAGAAATGACAAGTAAGTCTACCTAGGAGAGTTCAGACTGTGCTGAATGAAGGTGATCATACCTAATACTGACTTATTTGGTGTATTTCCATTTAAGTTTGCACCCGTTTCATGGAATGAGTCACCTATTTCTTATTTTTCTGCCAAAATATAAAGGAATGAGGATCAACATTTTTGCACAGTACTGTAAAACTTATGTTTTATTAGGCATGTGAGGCAAGTGCTCATGTCTGTGCTCTTCTGGTAGGAGGAGATTTAAGAACTTTTTCTCCTCATTAAACATCCCACAAGATTCATTTAAAAGTTTCACGAAGACCCGTAAAGACATGTTCTTTGCGGTCATTGCTACACTGCTAACAGCTCTGCTTTAACGATCAACATCTGTTGATTAGGTGATGTTTGTGTCTCTGGGCGATGATGTCACAATGGCGCCTCCTAGAGCTCTATTGATTGCCTCGTTGTCTCTACAAACACATGGTGGTTTTGAATTCAATGCTCCAGCATTAGTGGGGGCTAATTGCTTGTCTTGACTGCTGTTATGAATCCAATACAATCATTGTGTTTGTATAGATGGGAGAAAGATGGCAAGACCTTGAGAGAAAGAGACAGAGTGACCACACAAGCCTGTCTGAGGTAATGTAATCTGCGTCGACTGGTGCTCAAGAGCTCGTCACAAGGGTCACATCCATCACTCACGCTGTGCCAGGGAGCTAATGGAGTCAGCCTCCATTTAGAAGAGAAACCATTAGTGTTAGCATCGCTTACGTAAACGCATCTAATAGATTATTAATTCTTCCACTTCACTTAACATGGGAACACAGGGTGAAGTCAGAGGATATGGGAAAGGAGTTCTGCATCCGCCGCACCTTTCAGGAACTGTTTTCATAGCAGGCGAAGGCCAAAGTCCTCTGCGGCCGAGGTCGAGCTGGGATTAGGCAATGCTCGGCTGGAAATGAGGCGTGATGTGCCCTGGGATCTGCCTGCTGTGTGGGTTCTGCTGGTGGCAACGTGAGAAACAGAAGCCAGAGGAACACCGCCCGTCAAGCTAACAGCAGCGCTCCCAAGGAGAGGGTTTGTGGCCGCGGGGCGATCAGCTGGGCTGCTGCCGAGCGAGCTCTGTGTGCCGTGAGATGTAAACAAAAATGTAAAAGTCAAATGCAATAACTGTGTTCATTAAAATTCACATTATGAGATAATAAAACATTTCGTTCTGCACTGGCAGTTTGAGCCAAACATAACACCTCATTAAGCTTGTTGAATTTCTTGTGTGATATTAATACCAAAGTCCTTGTGTGACATTTTCAAGCAAGTAGTCATTCAGTGTGGGTTTTTTTTTTTTTTTTTTTTATGCAACTAACCTGGGCATGAGGCCACCAAAAACACTTGGTGCTCCAGTAATGTGGGCATTTTTTGTTCTTGTTGACAGACAGCGGCTCATTTCAGCTAAAGCCAACCTATGATCCCTCGCCAGTGTTCCACTCACACTGGCACTGTGCAGCACATGAAAGATCCAAAGCTTTTGAAAGTGCAATTCAGGAACTGCCAGTTAAAAAACTCTGAGCTAGCTGACTGATTAGACTCAGTGATTGGGGCTGCTGTATGTGCGCAAACACAAGCCTCATAGCGCGAAGACTGTTTTTTAAGAGATGGCCACCGTAATGCCATCTATTAGATGGTACAGTCCTGTTGTGAAGCCTCGAGTTGAGTGTTTTGACTGTTGCCGTCTTGATGCTTTGAAACTGACGTGATGAGCGAGGGGAGGATCTGACTGAGAACGCCGAGTGCCTACTGGCTGCTTCAGACGTGTCAGTCACATGGTAAAGCACCCCTTGCTTTATCATCCTTTTTTGGACTCTAATGGAGATTTTAATTTACAACACAAACATCATGATGCTCTCAGTAAGACCTGAAGTCTGCAGCTGGGCCCATAAAATCAAGGAAAATGTTTACTGAGGCCACAGATCAAAAGGAGTTGCTTCCCACTGGCCATTAGAAAAGGAATGAGTTTAAGATGCTCTACTTTCTGACAGTTTGAGAGTGGCTTTTCTTATCTCTGCCAAGGAGGTTGTGCTTTGGTTTGTTTGTAATGTGCTTGCGTTTATAATTTGCTTTTCTACTCTTTTTGAGCACTCAAAGGGCTTTAGATATAAGATAAGGCACGTTTAACCATAAATTCATAGGGGGCTTTATTTTATTTATTTCTCATTCCTGACCAATTTAGAATCACTGATTAAACTAACAAGCATGTCCTTGGACTGTAGAAGGAATTCAGAAGAAAACCCTTACAGGCACAAGGTGAACCTGCAAACTCCACATGCAAAGGCTACAGGCGGAATTTGAACCATGATTCTTTTTGCTGCTAGATGTTAGCATTAACCATTGAACCACCATGTTACTCAATGCGCTGAATAGGAGGACTACACAAAAAGCTATTGATTGACAGGGACATTTTTACGAGTGGTGGGATTGTCCATCTTAGAAGTGATTAAGTTTTGGAACTGATCTGGATCCAGTTAAGAAAACAGGGATCTTTGACATGTAGACAGGAGAGGCCAGGGATTGAAACGTAGACCATCTGAGCAACAGCCACCCTGTACAATCCATGTTCTCCTCTTCTCTTAAACCTTCACCCAAAAATCCTGTAATCGATTGAAAAACAGAAGAAACAACAATTCTGACTCACACTCTGTCAAGTCCAGATCCTTTACAAAGTTCATAAGGAACTGCATAACTTTTTCTGTCTCTCTGTCCATCGTTGTTATTCTTTTGCACACACACACACACACAGAATACCTATATACATATAAACAGCACAGTAGCTCAGTGGTTGGTACTGTTGCCTCACAGCAAGAGGGGCCTGGGTTCAAAACCCAGGCATGGCCCTTCTGTGTGGAGTTTGCATGTTCTCCCTGTGCTTGTGCTCTGGTTTCTCCTGCCCTTGAAGAACATCCTACAGTGATGCTACCCAGGGCACTCTTGCAGAAGTGATTCTTAATCTCAGGAGTTCACTTTCTGGTTAAATAAAGGTTAATAATAAACCAATTAGAAATGGCTTTGGGTTAAGTGGAATTTTTTGAAATACTCTCACTGTCACTCTGAGGGCTTCCCAAAAGGTTTTCTTTCTGCCAAACAACCAAACTTGACAGGAGGTGTGTGTGAACATGAGCTGCAGCACGATTCTGAGGTTTCAGTCTCAGAATCCTGGCTACACGCATTTAGCTTCTAATGTGAAATCTCTGATTAGCTGGTTCTAAACAGGTTACAGATCTCTGATTTGATGTCCCTTCTTAAACAGTTCATTGTCATTATTTCAACAGGTTTTTGTGGGGTTCAGGTGAGTGAATTATGTTGATATTCTTCTCAGCTGTTTTATTTATTTATTTATTTTTTAAAATTAATTTATTTATTTACTGCAGGCGAGGACACAAGCCCCCTTTATCATGAAGGGTTCCATCAGGAAGGGCATCTTCTGCCAGAATAACAATGTGGATTAATCTGCTGTGGCAACGCCTTGGGGAAAATACAATGGAGCAGCTGAAGGTACATTCATTCATTCATTCATTTAATTATGGAATTTATCAAAAATCATGATGGTATCAGAGTTTTGATGATACTTTTATTATTTCAAGTAAACACACTGTCTGCTCTTCCTGGGGAGACAAAGTGTTTGGTTCTTTTGAGCCTTTTCTCACACCATACATCAACATGTGTGTATTAAACTCTCAGTTTGGCCCCCTGTCAGAATAAAGGCTGACATTTCAGTGTTCCCCTTTGTACCTAAAGTAATGAGGAAAACACTTGGGTCTGATGCATCTGTGTCTGTCTCATTTAAAATGACTGACTGAGTGACCAACCCACTTACTCCCTCCCCTAAATGAGGTAAACATTTAAATTAGAACCTATAGCAAACATGGCCCCAGTAAACAGTTTCATCCAATAAAAGTACATAGGCACAGCTGGGTGCTTTTGACTGATGTCCCCCAGGAACTAACGCTATTTATTTTTTTAAACACTCATTAAAACAGAAACACAAAATGATTATATGAGGTCCTCGGGAACAAACTGACTAACAACAGCAGACCCTGGAATGGCTGAATAAGGAGCCTATGAGATATACAAAATATACCTCTGAGGTCTGTGTTGAGGTTGATTTATGTAGTCCCTGTAGTTTTTCTAATCATGCTATGCTAACCAGGCATAATCACTGTCTTTTTGCGTTGCTAAAGCTCTAGATTTATGCAGCTGGGTTACACCACGAGTCCTGTCTGTGAGCACTTTGGCCAAGGTAGGAAAAGACTTTGGATTTTTTTTAAACACCAACAAAAGTGTTGTGCTTTTCTAGCAAACCTGAACATAGTCCTTCCCTAACCCTAACCAAGTGCTGTTGTGTCTAACCACAAGCCAGTTGAATAATGAGGTGGTAACTACAAGCAGACGCTGTGAGTCATTTGAACACATTCTCAGTATTTCTTCTCTATATAAAACCATTTTATTAGACGCCACCTGCGTCAACCTGTTAGGCACAAGGTCTCCTTTGGCATGGGAGGTAGGAGGGGTGTTCATGGCGTAATTAGGTGGTTTTTCAGCCAAAGGATTAATGTGTCCTGTTGAGACGTTTGTATTTTGCGTTCACTATTTTTCCTTCGTTTTTTTTTCAGTTTTCCTTCGTTTTGAGTCACTCATTAGGTTTAGACATCAAAATCTACTTGGTTAGGGTTAGAAAAAGATCGTGTTTAAAAAATAGTGTTTTACGCCACTAACTCTGCTTGTTCAAAAGTGATGAGTTAAGAGTAAAAGCATTGTTTCATTGATGTGGTGAATTATGCTCCGTTGCTTGTGTGTAACTGACCACAGCACCACTCACATCATACACATCACTGACAAGTTCAGCATCAGCTTTATTAATTTGAAAAGTATCATTATTTACACTCAGTGATCACTTTATTAGGTACACATTGCTGGTACCAGGTTGGACCCCCTCCTTTTTGCTTGCCTTAATTCTTCATGGCATTGGTTCAGCAAAGTCGAATGGGTCACACTGTCATGATAGCGTCACACAGTTGCTGCGAACTTGTTGGCTGCGCATCAGTAATGCAAATCTCATGTTTCGCTACATCCCCAAAGTGCTCTACTGTATTAGATTCAGATCTGGTGACTGTGGAGGCCTTTTGAGTGTAGTGAAGTCATTTTCATGTTCAAGAAACTAGTCTGAGATGAGATGATTTGAGCTTTGTGACATGATGTTACCCTGCTGGAAGCAGCCTTCAGAAGATAGGTACACTTTGGCCATAAAGGGATGGACATGGTCAGCAACAATTTTTAAGTAGTCTGCAGTGCAGATGTGACACACTTTGGGATGCTAAAGGGCCCAAAGTGTAACAAGAAATCACCCCCAGCACCATTACACCAGCAGCAGCAGCAGCAGCCCTACCATCTAAATGTCACAGCAGAATGTATGACTCAGTAGACCAAGCAACATTTTTCCAATCTTCTACTGGTGTGGTCTTCTGCTGCCATAGCCCATTTGCTATAAGGTTCAACATGTGCGTTCAGAGATGCTCTCCTGTTACCTTCCTGTCAACTAGAAGCAGTCTGGCCATTCTCTTCTGGCCTCTGGCATCAACAAGGCACCCAGAAAACTTCAGCTCACTGGAGAGTTTTTCTTTTTTTTGGACCATTCTCGAAAAAGATCCTATGGTTGTTGTGCTGGAAAATCCTAGTAGAACAGCAGATTCTGAAGCTCCCAGAAACTACCATGCCGCATTCATTGTCACTTTCTATGCCCATCCTGATGCTCAGTTTGGCCTTCAGCAGATTGTCTCAACCATGTCTACATGCCTAATTGCATTAAGTTGCAGTCATGTGCTTGGCTGAGATGTCTGCATCAGCAAACAGCTGAACAGGTGAGCTTAACAAAGTTGCCAGCTGAGTGTATATTGTACAACACCATTATTGCAGCTATCATCTAAATATAATATTGTTCCCTTTTTCTATTCAAACGGTATCACACATTTTGTGATGAACATGTTAAGGTACAAGAGCACCTGAAAAGTTTTGTTTTTGCTACATTTCATTTCATTTTGAGAATGTTTTGCCCTGTTATACTTCAGCTTGTCTAATAGGATGTCTGTGGGCTTAAGCCACTTCTGTTGCGCTGAAGAACGCAGCCAAACTGAAAACACAAATTAAACCGACAGTCAATAAGCATTAGAAAAACTAAGTCAAAATCCTGAATAATTCATCAACTTTTTACAAAATGCAAACTTTAACAGTCAATGCAGTCAATGGAGCACACAACAGGACTTTGATGGTTTGAGGTTTGTTACCATGCTGCACTTTGCAAGTGATGTTTACCGTCTACACAGGTTTATACTCTTGGTTTTGTAGCCAGTGACCAGATACCCGGGATAAAGCAAAGCCTTTGGGTGCTCCCACTTGGCACAGATTACATATGAAGATTTAACCACTGCAGCATTCAAAAGGTCTCTGGTTTGATTCCAGGTGGGGTCACAACCCCCTCTCACCATAGAGGGTTGGGTCGGGAAGGGCATCCAGTGTAAAAACATCTGCCAAATTACCAGTGCGAGTTAATCCACTGTTGTGAACCCTTGGGGGAGAATACAAAAGGGCAGCTGAAGGTACATTTTTAGAAGTGAGTGTGCTGCATCCATAAACTGTACAGGTTCAGACACGTCTGTTAATTAGTGTTTAGTAAGAAAATTAAAATATTACAATTTTACTCAATAAAACTGAAGAACAGTTAGTGCGCTGTACAGCAAGCAGTATCATTTATTTGTCTGCTCAAAGAGGTACAAAAAGCATGACAGGTGAAGCCCAGCACACAGCGGTTGGCCACAATTCCCTGAACTGAGAAATCTGCTATTCAAACTGGTCTTGTCCCTACCTTCAGCCTCCAGATGTTTAATTTAAACAAAAAAAAAAAACATCACCATTTGTACAGTGGTTATGAAAGAAGAAACAGACTCTTTTTTGCACCGGGGTGTAAACCTAAGTTTTAATGCTGGAAGGTTTTACATTTTAACACGACAGTCCATGGAAGCCAGCCTCAAGCAGAGAAACAGGAGAGGATCGAGGACCCTCAGATGCCTCAAAGTGCTCATAACCATTCCCACTTACAGTAATATGACCAATATTAACTTTCCTTTAAAATCAAGATTTGTGGGGTACGGGTCAAACACAGTGGTGTCCAGATTTTTCAGTTCTTCCCTTTTCGCCCTCTCCTGTCTTTTAGCGTGCCAGTATCTATGGTGCTGAAAAATAAAACAAGGGTGGAGAACTGCACATGTCTCCCAGCATTAGCTCAAATCAGAGTCACAGTGCACAGACAGTATGTGGAGTCACACACACACATGCACACACATAAACACACACACACACACACAGTGAATGCCCTGCCATGAACACAGTCCCACCCTTAGCGTGACTGCAGTCAGAGTTCAGGAGTTGAGCAGCTGTGGCAGGACTTTAATGAGAGCATGAGTCAGTGCTGCAGGAGGACGGAAGCTGGGCACACGGTAACTTCACCACTCCATAGCTATTAATCCAGCTGTGGCTGGACGAAATGTGGCCCCTCCACCACATCCACATGTGACCACGTAATGATCATTCAACACTAAATACGAAAGAGGTCAAAGAGCAGTTTGTTCTCCCTTTTAATGGATGGAAATATTACAGTGAAGACACAAAGTGACTTCTTAAAATTCCTCGTGCAGTTTTCAATCTGTTTGGTTTAAGAAAAGCCACTTCCTAGGCTGTATTAGAACTGGCATTTTACAAATGTTCTCTGTAACCATCACACATCTCCACAATCTAAAATAAATCTGTTTAGAGGGAAACTATTTCAACCATTTTCAACAAATTAAATCTGGTGCTATTTTGCCCTGATATCATCTGTTTTCCACAAATACATTTAAGTGTACAAGTGCTGGTTAAACACCAAAATAAATTCATCTTGGCCAAAATGATCACATTTATTTTTGAAGGGAGTTTAAAGAAATCCAACAACAAGCTGAACTTCTGGAAAAGTAAAAATGCTTCTTGTAGACATTCTTGACGTTTATTTGAACAAAACCCTGCATTACAACGCTTGAAGGTTACACCAGGATGAAACAAGTGTGGTGGTCTCGCCTCTCGCTTCACACAGTCAAGAGTGCTACTACTGCGGTTCACAAGTGTTCCACACAGCTGTGGCTCAGGAGGTAGGACCACTTGTCTTTTAATTGGAAGGTTTGTGGTTCAGTCCCTGACTCCTCTAGTGTATGCACTATATTATAACTGGGTAAGGCACTAAATCCCAAATTACTCCTGATGCAGCTGTGTCAGTGATTGTTAAACCTTTAAGACCTACAGGGGCGCCAGAGACCCCATTTGCATAACTCCTTTAAAATGCTGGTAGACCTGCAACCAAATACGATAAAGCAATTATTTGCATAATTTGCATATAAAACCAGAAGAGTTACAGAAGTGTCCCAGAGCGATGTTTTCTTTCTTTTATGGTTTGCAGAAATCAAGTTAAAAAATCACACACGCAACAGAAACATTATAATCCGGAGCAGATGCTTTATTAATCTGATCATCTTTTCACAGCATTTCCTACATTGGAATATACACCAAGAAAAATAAATAAATAAATAAAATAAAAAAGAAATGTATTAACAAGGGAAACCTATAGAGTTTACTTAGCTCCTTTTGGCAAATCAAATGTGTTTGGCACAACAAAGCATTCAGATCATGATTCTGTTTGCTAAAGCTGCCAGACAGGATAGGTTTAAAAAATAAATAAAATAAAGAAGGAATATACATCATCATATTGTCAGCATGAACTAGCATGTGCACCACCTACTGCTACAACAGGAAATGATGTCATTTTCCCAGTAATTGTAGTTTTATATTGTAGGGCTATCACAGCTCCACACCTGCAATTGAAAGGTAATAATTTACTTTAGCTTGTGGAAACTTTTGGAAAAGTTTATAAAAATCAGTTTATCTCAAAAATTCTGAACACACACAAAACATATTTTCTGCTTTCTCTGTTGGAGAGGATTTAGTGCAACTTTTTTTTCATTTACACTTTTGGAGGATTCAGCTGTGATATTTGTGTATCTGAAAATATGTGTAAAAACAAAAAAAAAAAAGATTTTTCCATTTCTTTGTGGTTTTTTTGCAAGTTTTTTAGCAATTTATTTTGTTACTATGGGCTTATTATACACATATTATTAAAATTTCCTATATAAAGGTTGAATTGATGTACAGCAAGTTTAAATTCTCCAAAAAATGGTCCTACAGCATCTAAAAATGTAAAAAATAAAAAGCTCTGGTGGACTTGTGCTATGGGAAGTCATAAAGGGTTAAAATGCGTGTGAATAAGTGCTAAACCTCCAGCCAGTCGAGGCATATGGCTTTCCCTCCCTGAGCCTGATCCTGCCAGGGTCGCTTCCTGTTGAAAAGGAGTTCTTCCTTCCCACCGTTGCCAAGTTCTGCTCATAGGGATTGTCTGATTATTTGGGTTTTCTGTCTGATATTGTAGGGTCTTACAGTACAAAGCACCTTGAGGTGAGTTTTGTTATGAATAAATGCTGCATAAATAAAACTGAAATAAAATTAATTGATTAGAGTGGGAAAGTGCTATATTAAGTACCAGTAAGGATTTTGAAGCACCATCTAACACTATGTTCCTACTGCAGGTAAATCTGATATTTTTGCCCATTTGTGACCCAGATCTGATTTATCTGTGACAGTCTGAACAGCCCAGATACAATTTTTTCGAATCGGATTCAGGCCACTTCAATATGTGATCCTAAATCTGATATTTTTGAAAGCATTCTCAGTCTGAACGGTCATAACGCATTTCATCTGGCTTTTATGTCGTTGACGTGGGACAGACTTTGCCATTCTGCGCCGGGGGAGGCGAGGCGCTGCAAGATCAAATGTCAACAATGCACAAAACAAGCATGGCAGACAGCATTGATGGAGCTAGTCACAAGAAAGAAAGGAAAATTTTACTCACACGCTGACATACAACACATGTTCAAACTGGAAAAATGTACACCTCCATCCACTAAATGAGCTCATTTCAAATTTGATGCCTGCTACAGGTCCCAAAAAAGTTGGCACAGGGGCAACAAAATGGCTGAAAAAGCAAGAAAGTTCAGAAAGATTCAGCTGGGAGAACATCTAGCAAATAAGTAAGTTAAAAAAAAGTGGGCCAAGATGGCGGCACAACGTTAGCGCGCAGCCACTCCGGAACCAAGCACCACCTTGGTTCCGGAGTGACTGCGCACAATGATAGCGCGCAGCCACTCCGGAACCAAGGTGGTGCTTGTACCCCTGTGATTGTCCATGTTTTGACCCAGTTTTGACCCAGTATTCGGGTGTTGTGGATACCGGGACGGTGGTGTTCGTGTTCAAAAGTCGGAGGTTCGAGGACAACCAGACTCCGTTGTAGCTCCGTCCACGGACGAGGCTAACTGGTGATCCAGCGGCGTTGTTTTTATGAACTGCTTGGCAGCATCCGGGAACCAAAGTTTTTGGTTTCCGGGGGAGTATCATCGCAGGGCTGATGCTGCGGATGGGCGGTTTCTGGGAGCTCCGATCTCGGCTTGCTGTGTGGACCGGGACTTCAGTCCTCAGCATCGCCTGATGCCGGTGGCCGGGGAAGAGGATATCGCGGGCGGGGTGTTGTGCTGGGCCGGAGGCGGGCCCTGGCCTGCCAGCATTACCCTTGTATGGGGCACCGGGTCCTGGGGGAATGCTATATCATTTTATTGTGTGTTTATATGTAGTTGAAATGACAATAAAATAATCCAGTCCAATCCAATCTAATCCAATTGATATCGGGTCTGTAACATGATTAGCTATAAAAGGGATGTCTTAGAGAGGCAGAGTCTCTCAGAAGTAAAGATGGGCAGAGGCTCTCCAATCTGTGAAAGAGTGCGTAAAAAGATTGTGGAATACTTCAAAAACAATGTTCCTCAACATCAAATTGCAAAGGCTTTGCAACTCTCATCCTACAGTGCATAACACCATCAAAAGATTCAGAGAAACTGGAGATGTCTCTGTGCGTAAGGGACAAAGTGGAAGACCTTTATTGTATGCCCGTGGTCTTCGGGCCCTCAGACGATGCTGCATCACTCATTGGCATGATTGTGTCACTGACATGAATTATATCACATAAATGGACCCAGGAATACTTCCAGAAACCACTGTCGGTTAACA
>VUQH01008581.1:6777-18282 GCA_015106775.1 Etroplus canarensis
CCGGGGGGGAAACCCCCCCCCCCCCCCCAACAACATGGTTCCTGGGAACATGCAACCTCGTCATCGTAAGGTGGCAATTCACAGAGCCCAAAGGCTGTCACAAAGAACAGAATTACAGAGACTCAAAGAAAACATGTAGGGAAAACACAGGGGATGGTGGAATAACAAAACCAAAATGTAAAGAAATTGAAACCAACAACCAAGACTACATGAAACTAGAACCTAGGTACATAATGAAGAACAAGAAAACTAAACATCTTAGAAACTATCAAAAGCTCGAATCCAAAACCATAAAACCCACAGACCATGACAGAAACAAAGAGGGTTTGTTGACACTACTGCCGCACTCTCAGGACTAGAGCGGTGAATAGGAGCTTTGGTCATTTCAGCTATGCCAACTGCATTTCAGCACAGATGGTGATGTCATAACTCATGACAATGGGAACCAATCGGTGGTGGAAAGACAGCAGGATACTCCCTATTTCCTGTTTCCTGTCGGACAGGGCAGGGTAAAAAAAATTAAGAGGGTAAAAAAAGCCAAGATTTTATTCCACTGTTCTCTGGCTAATTCAGCAGAGTAGGCTTTTAAATGGTGAATGGACTGACACATTTCCACTCTGACTGAGCACTCAGAGTGCTTCTTACTACAAGCCTTGTTCACCTATCCCCACACACATTCATACAGTGCTTTTTTTTCTATGCCTTTAAGTTCATCTAACTGTTACACACACATTCACACTTGGACAGATGCCTCAGGATAAACTTGGGGTTCAGTATCTTGGCCAAGGACACTTTGGCATGTAAACTGGAGGAGCCGGGGATCGAGCCAGCAGCCTTTGGATTGGACAATGACCCGCTCTGCTTCCTGAGCCACAGCTGCCCTTTTTGTCTGCTGGGACATTAAAACTTTAATGATTTTAATTTCCCAGCATCAGTAGTAAGTGACTCAGTGTTATAGGGGGGTTATTTATTCCCCATATACACTCACTGACAGCTTTATTAGATTCATCTTTCTAATACCAGGTTGGACCCCCTTTTGCCTTCAGAACTGCCCTAATTCTCCATGGCATACATTGAACAAGTTGCTGGAAACACAATTCATAGATCTGACATAGTAGCATCACACACTTGCTGCAGATTTGTTACCTCCGCCCCATGATGGGAATCTCCTGTTCCACCGCATCCCAAAGGGCTATTGGATTGAGATGTGGTTGGTGACTGTGGAGGCCATCTGAGTACAGTGAACTCACTGTCATGTTCAAGAAACCAGTTTGAGATGATTTGAGCTTTGTGACATAAGCTTCCTGCGGGAAGCTGTAAAACTGTAGCCTCAGTTTCCCGTTCTTAGCTGACAGAGTAACACCCAAGTGATCTTCTGGCACTGTAGCCCATCTGCTTCAAGGTTTGACATGTTGTGCACTGGGAGATGTTCCTCTGCACACTTTGGTTGTAACGAGTGGTTATTTGAGTTGCTGTTGCCTTCCTATCAGCTGGAAGAAGTCTGGCCATTCGCCTCTGACCTCTGGCATCAACAAGGTGTTTTCTCCCAAAGAACTGCTGCTCACTTGACATTTTCTCTTCTTCAGACCCTCCTCTGTAAACCCTAGAGATGGTCATGTGGGAAAATACCAGTAGATCAGCAGTTTCAGAAATAAAACAGTCAATCTAGTTCAAACAACCATACACCATTCTAAGTCACCTGAATTCCCCAATGTTGATACTCTAGTCTTCAGGAGGTCATTTTGACCATCATTATTGTTTAACTCGTGCAGCAATCAAACTGCAGGAATTTCTTATGGTTTTTGTAAACTTTCCTTATAATGCTAACTGTAAAACTAATGTTGTGCATAGTTTCACTCAGCAATATCATTGCCAACTGCCCTGTGTGTAGAATGTTTCTCTCTCTAAATAAAATGCTGTAATTTGTACTGCAGAATTTTTTATTATAACAGCTGATTGCATTTTACAAAGAAATCATAGTATAGTTGTGGATCATGGGCATTACTTATAAGTATTGTTAATACTGAACAATATAACATAAGGCAGATCAAACAGCAGGAGCTTTGCTTAAGAGCAAGTGGCCACCACTTACAGCCACAAAAGCTCTAGAAAAAAAGTAGCTACAAACCTTCATTCTTAAGGCAAGCACACTTCTTCAACAAAATGTGAAGCTGTGAAGTCCAGCATTGGTTCATGTGGATTGCTGGACAGCATGTCAACTTTACTAGCAACTTTTTTTTCCAAGTATGTACTGCAAAGTCTACAGTTACTTCTTTACAAGCAGTGCTGTACAAGTTCACGCTTTGCAAAAGCTCAATCACACCGCCACTGGACCCTGAATAGATGGAAACGTGTTCTGTGGAGAGAAAAATCACACTTCTCTATCTGGCAGTCTGACAGATGAGTCTGGAATTAGTGAATACCAGGAGAACATTACCTGCCTGATGGCGCTGTGCCAAGTGTAAAGTTTGGTGGAAGTGGGATAATGCTATAAGGTTGTGTTTCTGTGGATGGCTTGGGCCCCATAATTAGAGTGAAGGGAAATCTTTATGCTTTAGTTTATCATGATAATTTAGAACAGTTATATAGTCTGGGGAAGGCCCTTTACTGTTCCAGGATGTCTGTGTCCCAGTGCATGAAGCAAAGTCCATAAAGGCATGGCTGAATGAGCTAGGTGTGGAAGAACTTGACTGGCCTGCACTGAGCCCTGACCTCAACCCCATTCAACACCTTTGGGATGAACTGGAATGGAGATCGTCCAACATCAATGTCTGACCTCACAAATGCGCTTCTGGATGAATGGGTAAAAACTTCTACAGATACACTCCAAAATCTTGTAGAAAGCCTTTCCAGAAAAAGTGGAAGCTGTTATAGCTGCAAAGTGGGGACAAAATGCATATTAATGCCTATGGATTTAGAATTGGGTGTCATAAAAGCTCCTCTTGGTATAATGTGTAAGTGGCCTAATATGTTTGTCCACAGGTTATATTTACAACCATTACATATAACACACACTTCATGGCAATCATTATCTCTTGCATGAGTGACCTTTCCTTGGCTAAAAGCACTTTTCTCTCACTTCATTCACTGAAAACACAATGAAATTAATGCACTCTATTTCGCACATTAATGTGCAACACTGTTTAGCATGCACTCTGTGCACACACTTGTCACACTTATTACGTTTTGCAATAAGTCTTAAACTCAGCTTCTCAACTTCAACAGAAACAAGTTTGACAGGTGGAGCTCATTTATGACCATATGCAGCTCAGCATTTCAGGGCAAGGAACTACCATTCGTGCATGCACTGAACATGTCTTTGAATATAAACATTTATAAATCACCTTAAAAATGGCAATGTGCAGTCACAACATACATCTGGAAAAATGACTGCGCTTGAGCATCAATTAAAGCACAGGCCTTCCGAAACAGAGCTAACCTGCTGCCTCAGGACACAAGAACACGCCGACATCCCGAAACTGCCCCAGTGAGACAGAAGTGTGTATGTGTGACGGTGCGTGTTTGTGTGTGTGTGTGTGTGTGTGGTCTGTGTTTTTCACGATTGATGGATTTTGATTGTGTTGCGTGTTGTGCGTCAGACTCCAAACGACATGGACGTCGAGTGCGTCTCAACAGAATGAAAGCAGGTCCCGGGACATCCCGCTGACACAACAGCACTTGGCACTGTCACTATGTTTTTAGACAATAATTATCTGCATATGAGTGTCTGTGCACATATGTGCGCTGTATCTGTGTATTGACATGTGTGTGTGTATATACACATGGTGCGAGTTTGGAGTGTGCGATTCCCTGGAGAGAGATAGAGAGTGTGTGTATGTGTATGTCAGTACGTTAGTCGTGACTTGAACACACACACACACCCAAAAGGCTCACATATCTTCTGACTGGAACACTCATCACGACCTGGTGCTTTTCTCTCTCTGCATTTATGAGCGAGTGTGTGCATGTGTGTGTGACTTGGCGAGTTGTCCCTCCTTTTTAACTAGCTTTATTAGCATGTGGCAGGCTAATTGAAGCCATTCACAGGCCGTGCTGCTTCTTTAGTGACTTTCCAGAGGGCTTTACAACCTCACAGCTGGATCCTATTGTCTCGGAAAGTGATGTGGGGAGAAGAAAGGCGGCTGGACAGAGACAGAGGAGGTGAGGGCAAGAGAGAGGAAGAGTGAAAGCACTTAAAACTCCTCACTATCCTCCTTAAAACCAGCACCAGGACAATGCATACCAGGCTGCAGTCTGCTCTTTGGAAGTTCACGCCGGTCCAGTGCTGATGCTGAATAATGTGTGGAATTTCACACATATGTTGACCCGTGATTAACAACAGATATTTTATTGTTTAAACCATCTGTTTGTTCTCAGTTTGATTTTCCTGCTTAAGGCTGCATGTGGCAACTGCAAGACATTTCAGAACTTCAATACACAGAAATCTTGAAGCATGATGTCAGTAGATGAGTGTGACAGCACGCTCGTGTTAACATCGCAAATCCTTTATTCCAAACGACGGGCTGGAAGGTAAAAGACTAAAGCATCCACACGATCTGGCACTATGTGAAAAGGAGCTAGACTTTTGGCACCTTATCTACAAAGAACCTAAAGTAGTAACATTTCCACTGAACAAAGTGACCACTTGCTTAACATGCTGTTGATCTTTCACACGCAACCAAGGCTGCTGCGACTCCTTGAGGCATGGGCATGGCAAAACCTCTCAAGTTGCTCTGTGGGATCTTCTCACAATAAACAATCCGGAGTTCCCTACAAGCCTTTGTTTTCAGAGGTACCCTGACCCACTCATCTAGCCACAATGCTTTGGTCTTTGGAAATTGGTTTAGCTCTGTGCACCTGCCCATTTTTCTTTTCATTCTGCACACGCAAGAACCAGCTGTCTGCTCGCCATCAAGTTATCCCAGACCTTTATATGAGGCATTGTCATGATATCATTCGTTTTATCTGGGAGTTGCTGGAATGTTTTGTCTCATCGAATTACCTCCAGCGTGTGTCACAGTCAGTTCTTTGGTCAGGCCATTCCTTTTGATCGGCTTGGCATTTTGTGCCAGCATTTATGTTCTCCCAAAGAGGAATCTGTTGGCTACCTGGCATGTCAAAGCTCGACTTTGTCCAAATCTTCGAGCAAATACTAAGCTAAGACACACTCTTGGAACTGAACTAATTTGTTCTTTCGAGGTAGGAAAAGTTTCCTCTGTTACAACCCTGGGCTTGGAGTTAAGCAACATACTGTACCTACATATCATCCTGAAAATGACCGCAAGGAGCAGGTTGATGGCTCAAAGGCAAAGATTTCATGTGTAGTGATGTTGGTATGATACAGAGGGCTGTTCTACAAATTGGGATTAGTAGGTTAGCAAGATGTGGTGAAATTAAACTCAGTTTCCCGCGCTACAGAAGTGGTTGGCAATTAATGCATGAGATGGACAACAGTATTGGGCCACCTACCCATTACACCCACAGAAGCTTTTATGACATCCCATTCTAAATACATAGGTTTATTATGGAGTTGACCCCCACTTTGCAGATATGACACCTTCCATTCTTCTGGGAAGACTTTCTACAAGATTCAAGATTACAAGAGTGTGTCTGTGGGAATTTCTGCCCATTCATCCAGAAGCACATTTCTCAGACACTGATGCTGGATGAGGTGGCCTGACTTGCAATCTCCTTTCTAGTTCATCTCAAAAGTATTTCATAAGGTTGAGGTCAGGGCTCTGTACACACCAGTCAAGTTCTTAAAGTCATCCTACCATGCCTTTATGGACTTCTCTCTGGAGTACAGTCATCCTGGAACAGAAAAGGACCTTCCTAAACTGTTCCTACAAAGTTGGAAGCATGGGCTTGTCCACAATGTCTTGGTAAGCTGAAGCATTAAGATTTTCTTTCAGTGGAACTCAGGGGCCCAGGCCAACCCCAGAAAAACAACCCCATAACATTATCTCTGCTCCACCAAGCTTTAGAGTTGCCTCAGTGTAGTCAGGCTGGTAACCTAAACCCAGACTCAGCCATCAGGCTGCAAGGTAGATCAGCTTCATTTGTCACTCCACAGACCATGTTTCCACAGCTCAGCGCTTTGAACCACTCTATCTGCTTGGCATTGTACTTGGTGACATGAGGTTTGCATGCAGCTGCTAAGCTATGGAAACCCATGCAAAGAAGGACCTACTGCACAATTTTTGTGCCGTTAATGAAAGAGAAGGTTTGGGATTCTGCTGTTAATGAGCCAGCAGAGTTTTGGTGACTTTTATGCAGCTCAGCACTCACTGAACCTGCTCTCTAACTTTATGTGGTCAGCCACTTTGTGGTTGAGTTGCTGTGGTTCCCAAATGCTTCCACTTTGCAATAATACCAGTTGATTGTGGAATATCTATGAGGGAAGAAATTTCATTAAATGACTTATTACAATGCTGGCATCCTGTTATAGTACCATGCTGGAATTCAGCGAGCTCTTTAGAACAACTCATTCTTTCACAAACACTTTTGGGACAGCTGTAGCTCTAGGGGTAGAGCGGGTCATCCTCCAACAGGAAGGCTAATGGTTCGATCCCTGGCTTCTCTTGTCTGTGTGCTGAAGGCATAGAATAAAGGTGAATGAGGCTTTGAGTGCTCAGTTAAAGTAGAAAAGCCTTATATAAACACCAGTCTATTTACCATTTCACGAAGCAAGGACCCCAACCCAAATGCAAAAAGAAAAAAAAATTAAGATGACACAACGAGCAAGGCTAGAGGCTACGGTTTGGGTGAATCCTCAGTGAGCAGCTCCTGAGTCTGGCAGATCCCCTGACAGTGGTGGAGGAGTTAATGGCAGTGTGGACTGGGCCGGTGATTTAAATCAATCCTTTCATAGATTTGATTCTGCGGCAGTTATTCACAACTCCAACATCATTGCTGTTGACCTGCAACTACCAGCCACTCCCTCCCTCCCCCCACCGCCTCATCATTGTCTTTCAGCCTCCTGCCTCCTACACTGGTGTTCATATCGACAATAAGCTAAACTTCATTAAACACACAGAAGCCATCTACAAGAAGAGCCAGAGCCGTGCCTATTTTCTGAGACTACTCAGTCCTTCAACATCTGCCGGACGATGCTCAGGATGTTTTATGAGTCTGTGGTAGCCAGTGCCATCCTCTATGCTGCAGAGTGCTGGGACCGACTGAGAGATGTGGACACCAGCAGACTCAACAAACTGATCCACAAGGCCAGTAACATCGTGGGTGTGGAGCTGAACTCTCTGACTGTGGTGTCAGAGAGAAGGACGCTGTCCAAGTTAAGGACAACAGTGGACGATCCTTCACACCCTCTCCATGATGTGCTGGACAGACACAGGAGCACGTTCTGCTTCTGATACTTCAGAGAACGGTTGGCGGCAGAGAAAAGGGGGAGAGGGGGTGGGACACAGAAACAAGAATAAATGGATGTGTAGGGCAAGCACGCATTTATAGATGTGCGGCCAGAAGGGGAGTGTTTGGGGTGTGGTCCCACTCCTGAACCGCAGCTAAATTATCTGCATTCATAACGGGAGGCCGCTGGCGGCTTGATTTTCTACACCCGTGGCAATCGGGGTGAAAGAAACACCTGAATTCAGTGATTAAGAGGTGTGACCCGATACTTTTGTCCATATAGCGTAGCTAGTTCTCTGCAAGTGCCACAGTTTTACCAGTCTTTTGAAGGCTTTTGATTCGAATATGTTCAAGTAGCGAGACAGAGTCTCAGGTGCGAGAATAAACTGATGAGTTGTACATTAGCAATGCCATCAAAAAAACACACACAGCAAAGCTACAGCAGTGCTGGCTATAAAGCCAGCACTGCTGTAGCTTTGCTGAGACATAAGTCTCACATTGCCACAGGTATTGACATGCATTCAGTTGGTGGTGAAAAAAAAAAAGTGTAAATATGCTTTAATGTGTCTTCCTGATTTGCTGCCGAGCCTGGTTTGCACTGCTGGAATTTCAGCTAATTTAACACAGATTAGAAAGCTGATTAGTGTTTATTGGTATTTATCGTGGAAAACGTCCAATGCATTTCACTTTGATTCAGCTAAAACAAATGAGTTCCACATCTCCGTCATTATGGGACATTGTCAGACCTGAAAGCACTTCTCGAGTGTCATGTCTAAGCGGATCCAATTAAATGCCTCAGAGCTCTAATGTGTTGCACGCTTCTTAATTTACGAGTTTAACAAATTGCAGCACTGCGTATGTATCAAACGACTTATCAAACACCCGTTTAAGACAGCTGATAACCATGGCCGTGATACCAATTATTAGACATGATGTGCTTTTAGATTTTGTCGAGCCTGGCTATGTCAACCTATGCAGTAAGTGCATCCCTCCGCACATTAGTATTTTATATAAACAGCCCTATGAATTGAATTTGCTGGTAAATTAGGATCTCCAGTAGGCAATGGGTCAAACGGCAGATAATGTGATGCAGCAGGGGGCGCAACTGATTTTAGGCAAACTGTGTTTATTTTTCCGTTGTTTGTACAAAGGTTAAATCTTTGTTGTTTGTGCATAAACAGTTACAGGAGGTCACATGATGCCTCTACCTCACAAGGATGTCCACCTTTATGGAATTCTGACTGTGTTTGTGTGCGTAAGTTGATATAGTTTACCTTCCCACGGCTGAGGACAAACCATCATTTAGAGTCTAATATGTCTCTGTAAAGCTCTGCTTGACTGTTTTACCCACAGTTATGCTCATCTGACACTGTTAAAACATCCCTCCATTTGTCTCATTGTGAATGTCTCTACAGCTATAATACTCTTTGATGAAATGGAGTCTTGCCTCAGTTTTCTAGTTTCTACACGCTCTAAACTATTGACAGCATTAAAGGAATTTTGGACTGAGTTCCCGCTACCTGCATTTTTTCAGTCCTTTCAAATTCTCTGCCTTCTTTAACTCCCTCATTTCTTCCTTTTGCAGAATTTTCCTTCTCTGTACATCATTTCCACTCCTACAACTCCTGAGCACGTAGAGAAAAGTCAACACATCTCTGTTAAAATACAAGGATTTCAAATGTAAAAATATGACACCATGATAAAAAAATTAAAAAAAAAAAAATTCCACCTGTAATGTGATCTATAACCTTAAAATGAAAAAGAAACAAATCTGTTAGAATGAAAAACATAAAAATATATACAGTAAGCTGGTTGCATTAGTGTGCACACCCTAAAATGAATACTTTGTTGAAACACATTTTGCTTTAATTACAGCATTCAGTGTTTTTGGGTAGGAGTCCGTCAGCATGGCACATCTTGACTTGGCAATATTTGCCCACTCTTCCTTGCAAAAGTGCTCATAAGCTGTCAGACTATGAGGGCATCTCTTCTGCACAGCCCTCTTCAGGTCACCCCACAGATTTTCAGTTGGATTTAGGTCTGGGCTCTGGTTGGACCATTCCAAGACTTTCATTTTCTTCTGGTGAAGCCATTCTTTTGTTGATTTGGATGTATGCTTGGGGTCACTGTTGTACCGAAAGGTGACATTCCTCTTCGGCTTCAGCTTTCTAGTAGTGTCTGAAGGTTTTGGGCCAAAATTCAACGGTATTTGGAGCTGTTCATAAGTCCGTCCACCTTGACTAAAGCCCCAGTTCCAGCTGAAGAAAAACAACCCCAAAGCATGATGCTGCCACCACCATGCTTCACTGTGGATATGGTGTGCTCCTGGTGATGTGCAATGTTGTTTTTGTGCCAAACAAACCTTTTGAAATTGCGGCCAAAAAGTTAAACCTTGGTTTAATCAAACCATAACACATTTTCCCACATGCACAGACCTGATGTACTTTCTTGGGAAATGTTGAGATGTTTTTCTTTGTAAGAAAAAGGTTCCATCTTGCGACAGTACCCTATAATCCAGACATATGGAGAATACATGAGATTGTTCCCAACTAGTCCTTGCCAGAAATTCCTGCAGCTCCTTCAGTGGTGCTGTAGGCCTCCTGGCAACCCCCTGACCTGTTTTCATCTTGTTTTTTCATCAATTTTGGAGAAACGTCCAGTTCTCTGTAACGTCACTGTGGTTCCATATTTTCTCCACTTCTTGATGACTGTCTTCACTGTGTTCCAAGGTACATGTAATGCCGTTGGACTTTTTCTGTCCATGTCTCCCGACTGATACCTTTGAACAATAAAATCCCTTTGATGTTTTGTCAGCTCTCTGTGAACCATGGCTTTTACCGTAGGATGGAACTGAGTAAGCATACCATGCTGATAGACTCCTACGCAAAACGACTGAATTTTGTAATTAAAGCAAAAGCTGCTTCAACAAGGTATTAGTTTTAAGGTGTGTACACTTATACAACCAGCTTATATTTTCCCTTTTTCTGTATTTTTTATTGCGGTCTCATTTTTTATATCATAAAAACCTGGAGTTCTAACAGATGTTTGTGTCTGCTTTCTATAGCCACTGTATTTGAATTAAATCTGATTTAAATGCAGAAAAGTTCAAGTCTTCAGGGAATTCAGGGTGTGTTAAATCTCCCCCTTTTTGTGGGTGACAATGTCCCACTCTGTGTTTGTTCTGTAAGCTGACTTTTACACTGATTTGGAGATAACAGAGTTTTGGTTCTCAGTAACTGACACCCTGCCGAAGAAAATCACACACAAACACACACGCCGCACACAGATGGAAATCCTTCTGAGTTCACTCACTTTCCGTGTCTCAGACGCGTCACTTCCTTTCAGGAAAGCCGCTCCAGCAGGTACTCCACCACTGGACACACACACACACACACACACACACACACACACACACATAGTGATTAACATCCTGGCTGAAAACACGGAAACAGCCAGGCAAAACTTAAAGGAGGTACTCCCTCACAGCAGAGATAACAGTAGCGTGTGTGTGTGTGTGTGTGTGTGTGTGTGTGTGTGTGTGTGTGTGTGTAGATGTACTGCAGGCTATCAGAGCATGCATGCAATTTCTTTCTTACAGACAGACAGACAGACAGACAGATACACATACACACTTTCTTTCCAAAAGCTATCTGAATCCCTGACTGACTGATTTCCACCCTGATAGTGTTGACTGTTTTATAGTATGCCCCAAACTGTAATAGTTTCCCACAGGAGCCTGTGTGTGTGTTATCATTGTGTTGGGTGGCTCTGGGTGTTACCTCTGAGTCCCTGTGAGGCTATTTATACCGGCCGTCAGTCCCATTCCCAGGCTCTGAGCACAGGCTGGTCATTGCTTGTTGTGAACTTGTGTGTGAATAAGGACTGAGGCAGTGACAGATTGTATGTACGTGTTTTTATGTGTTTTTGTGGTGCCATTCATCCTGTCATAGAGATCAGTTTAATAGCAGTTTTATGCAGATGTTTCCAGTGTAATGCACTAATGAATAACAGGGTTGAAACTAAACTGCCATTACAATTAGCTGAGGGCGTTAATCTGTGGTCCATTGATACAATTAGGCCCATAAGTTTTAGGACAGTGAGACTTTTTTTTTTTTTTTTTTTATTTTTTTTTATTTTTAC
>VUQH01008584.1:6897-32856 GCA_015106775.1 Etroplus canarensis
GATTAATTTTGGTCTCCTTTTTCAGCAAACTGCTGTAATTTTTCCTTACTTGATACAGCTTATATTTGACTGCATGTAACCTGTTTGCATGTGTGACCATACTTCATTACTCTGCTGAGATTATTGAGCTTGTTTCTTTAATTGGGATGTTAAGTAAATTCATTTTTTAAATGTGTACAGTGTACAAATAGCTGGTGATTTGACTGGTAAGTGATGCTTTCAGAGGATGATGGGTGTCTTGCAGGTATTGTCTGTCTGAACCTTCCCATTTTAAAAGGCAAAATTAATGAATGATGTAAACTGATTTAGTTGTCAGTATCACTTTTGTACTGATTTCTGTTTGTATCTTTTCTCCCCTTGTAACTAATCCCTTCTCCACTCCTTCCTGCTGCTGAAGATGTGGAAGATGTCAAGTTTGTCATCAATTATGACTACCCAAACTCATCAGAAGATTACATCCACCGTATTGGTCGTACGGCCCGCAGCACTAACAAAGGCACAGCTTACACCTTTTTCACTCCGGGGAATCTCCGGCAGGCCCGAGAGCTGATCCGGGTGCTGGAGGAAGCCCGGCAGGCGATCAATCCCAAACTGCTGCAGCTGGTTGATACTGGACGCGGAGGAGGAGGCGGAGGAGGTGAGGGAAGCCTCCTGTTGAATTAGACCTTGTGTTGCCAAAATAATCCAAATGCTGTGGAATTAGTTTTGACAATAGGGGGATTTTCTTTTGTAATTTGTGAAATATGATTGGGGTTTTTTTTTTCCCAAAGCTGGCACTTGACCACGTAAAAGGAAAAAAGCGAGTTAGCCACTAAACAAAAAAATGAGCAGAAGTATTGGGCCACAGTTCTTAATCATTGAATTTAGGTGTTTCATTCAGTCCCATTGCCAGAAGCACCTGGCCATGCAGTCTGCCTTTACAAACATTTGTGAAAGAGTGGGTCATTCTAAAGAGCTCACAAATTTTAGTGTTATTGCAAAGTGGAAATGTTTAGGAACCACAACAATGTGCTGAGGCACATAGTGCATTGATAGTCACCAACACTACTGATCCAGTAACTGCAGAGTTCCAAACCTCCTCTGGCATTAAAATCAGCAGAAAAACTGCACCAGGAGCTTCGTGGTATGGGTTTCCATGGCCGAGGAGCTGCATGCAAGCCTTGCATTACCAAGCTGGAGTGTTGTAAAGCACGCTGTCACTGGACTCCAAAACTGTGGAAATGTGTTCTGGGGAGTAATGTGTCATGCTTCTCTATCTGACAGTCTGATGGAAAAGTCTGGGTTTGTTGTATGCCAGGAGGACATTACCTGGCTGACAGCATTGTGCCAGCTGTGAAGTTTGGTGACGGAGGAATAATGCTGTGGGGTTGTTTTCCTGGGGCTGCCATGAACCAGTTAGTTCTAATGAAGGGAAATCTTAATGCTTCAGTTTACCGAGACAGTTTGGAAAATTTTATGCTTCCAATTTTGTGGGAACAATTTGAGGAAGGCCCTTTTCTGTTCCAGCATGATTGTGCCCAAAGAAAGGTCCATAAATGCTTGGTTCGATAAGTTTGATATGGAAAAAACTTGACTGGCCCATACAGACCCCTGACCTCAACCCCATTAAACACCTTTGGGATGAACTAGAACAGATTGTGAGCCAGGCTCTCTCATCCAGCATCAGCGTCTGACCTATAAATGCTCTTCTGGATGATTGGGCAAACATTCCCACAGACGTACTCCAAAATCTATCAAAGCCTCGCAGCAGAGTGAAGGCTGTTATAGCTGCAAAGGGGGAACCAGCTCCATATGAATGCTGATGGATTTAGAATGGGATGTCATAAAAGCTCCTGTGGGTGTAATCTGTAGATGGCCCAATACTTTTGTCAATATAGTGTAGTTGCTTATTTTAATAGACCAACTGGCAGTTTCATTGCAACTTGACCTTTTCTCTTTTCCTTCTTCTGTTTTCATTCCCAGGTGGTCGTTCTCGTTTCCGCAACTCTAATTCAAACAATCCCAACCTGATGTACCAGGATGAGTGTGATCGACGAATGCGTTCTGCGGGTGGGGGCGGCTGCTCCAAGGACAGTCGAGGCAGTGCCAGCAGCTACAGCAGGGGCGGAAACAGCCGGGACGGGGACCGCTCCTCTTCCTCTTCTTACAGAGATCGCAGCAGCAGGGATGGAGGACGCAGCTACGGCTCTAACTCCAACTCATACAACCAGTACCAGAATAACAACAGCTCCAGGGGTGGCTCAGCCTCAGGGGGTAGTGGGGTGGCCCCACCTCCCTCGTCAGGCCCTCAGCCTCTAATGGCCCAGCAGTTCAACCCTCCCCAGCCCATGATGGGCTTGATGGGGCATTCGCCATTCCAGTTTGCTCCTCCACCACCTTCTCTATCAGGGAGGAAGTGATGTGGTTTGTTAATCAGTCTACAGCACAACATACACTACACCCACACACTTCACCCACCCACACAGACAGGGCTTGGAGTTAGTCAGTCACATTTGTGATAAGTTTTAGATATTTCTCTTCGAACATTCCAATTAGCAGCTTGTTTGAGTTTCCGAAGATCCTTGTTTCTTCAACATCACATTTGGACTGTTTCCAAGTTTGTTTGAAAACTTTTTGTGTTTTCGATTTAAAGTCAAATGAGCATTGGTTAGTTTGGCAGAAGCTATGTCATTAAACTGAGTTTGTTGCAATTGTTTTGATCAAAAACAACTTTGTAGAAACCTGCTGTTTTTGTATTGTAAGCCTTTTTGTGAGCTACTACAAGGGATTTAGAGAGTATTCCGTTTTCCCTTTAGGTGTGCCAAAGGTAGGTGCTGAAGTTAATCATCTTGTATGTAGCTTGTTTCTGTTCCAGATTTTTTTTTTGTTTAAAGCCAGAAAATCCATTTCAATATTAAAGAATAACAGATCCTGATGTACCTTGAGCAGAATTTGGTTAAAAACGTTTATGACATGGGAGTGTTTTTCTTTGAGCTTTATCTTGATTTTGTGATGTAGTTATTAATTCAGGCCTAACAGACTTGTGAATCCATGGCAAATTACATGCATGTAAATGAGCTTTTGTTTCTGAGTTCCAAATTTATATTTACTAACAAATCCCCTGAGTCTTACCTATTTAGCTGATCACCAGTGTGGTCCAATCTTTGCTGCAGTGATGAATGAGATTTCCTAAAAAAACAGTAAGTCCCTTTTTACAGTTTGTTTTTTATGTTTAATAAAGTTTGTCAGTGTACTGAGTGTTTGTGTGTCTTCTTTAAATATTTAACATTGTATTGTCTATTATTATCCCACTTGTCATAGGGTGAGCGGTGGGGTACATGCGAGACAGGTTATCTGTCCATCACAGGCTAATACAGAGAAATCCATTCACTCACTTTCACACAGGCCAATTTAAAATCACCAATTACGCTAACACGCATGTCTTTAAACTGTGGGAGGACACCAGAGTTCCCAGAGAAAACCCACACAGACACAGGGAGAACATGCAGACTTCACACAGAAAGGCCCCAGCTGGCTAGTGGATTCAAATCCAGGATCTTGCCGTGAGGCGACAGTGCAAACGACCACACCGATATTACTACTACACAACAATACAAAATATTGAGCGATCCTGTCACCTTCAAGGCAACCAGGGTACTTAAGCTGTATGGATAAAAGTATTGGGCCACCTACACGTTACATTAGCTTCTACACTTCTTGGAAGGCTTTCTACAAGATTTTGGAGTGTGTCCGGAAATTTTTGCCCATTTATCCACAAGTGCATTTGTGAGGTGTGACACTGGTGTTAAGACAAGGTGACCTTGCTTACAGTCTCTGTTCTAGTTCATGGCAAAGGTGTTGGATGGGGTTGAGGTTAAGGCTCTGTGTGGCCCATCCAACCATGCCTTTATGGAACTTGCTTTGTGTACTGGGGCACGGTCATGCTGGAACAGAAAAGGGCCCTTCTCAAACTGTTCTCACAAAATTGGAAGCAAGGTATTGTTTAAAATGTCTTGAATGGAAGAATTAAGATTTCCCTTCAGTAAAACTTAGAGGCCCAGGCCAGCCCCAGAAAAAACCCCATAACGTTATCCCTCCTCCACCAAACTTTACAGTTGGCATAATGCAGTCAGACTGGTAACATTCTCCTGGTGTTCACCAAACTCGGGCTCATTTATCAGACAGTGAGTTCTTTACAACAACCTATTCTTTCACTAATGCTTGTAAAGGCAGACTGCATGGTTAGGTGCTTGATTTTACACCCCTGTGGTAATGGGACTCAATGAACCACCTAAATTCAGTGATTAAGGGGCCCAATACTTCTGTCCTTATAGTTTACCTTGCAAATAAAATTAGAGAAAGAACATTAAACGTTATAAAAATGTCTTGAATACAAATTCACATTTCCTTAGATCACCAAGAATAAACTTTATTTCCCATTTGGAATATTTTACCAGTGTTACGCTCCTTCACACTGCACAAGTAAAATGTACATAACAGAACTGCAATCTGTGGCATTTAACAAAGCAGTCTTACTGGAAATTGGTGCAGTGGAATGTGATTGGGATCCTGTCGGGGGGGGGAGAAGTGTTCAGCTCGGCTGACATGCATCGCAGATTTTAGAAACAAGTTGAACATGTTTGGAGACAGACACGGCACTCAGAGCACCAGGGTGCAGCTCAGTTTGCATATGCTCAAGTTTTTGATTTTTAATTTTACCCAATTAATGCTGATATGTTAACTTAAATCTCAACAGATTTAACTCATTCTGTATTAAAGATTATATGAATATATTAAGAAAATTTCTCTCAAACTGCATACCTAATGAGACTAACGTGTAACAGATGAAAGAAAAAAAACATTCAAAAGCACTAAATTTTAAATAATGTTAGAACTGCAAAATAGGCACATATGGTAGAAAATACACAGCTTTGATGTTACAGTAAATGTTCTTTACACAAGATTTTTTTTGGGGGGGCTATTAAAAACAATCATTCTCTGCAATCAAAAAGTGCACTCAGTCAAAGAAAGAAAAGCAACCGCAAAAGTAAACCGACACAAAAAAAAGTTAATTCAGTATAGCTTTGTTTTGCAAACTAAGATTCATTTTGTGTAATGCTGGAAATTGCTAGCACTGTGCCCCATGTTCACTTAGCATGCCAACGTGAAGGTAAACAAATGATAATGGATTTTGACTGACTGCCTTAGGTTAAAAATAAAGCGTACCAAATGATTTAAATATGCACATAATTGTTGTAGTTTTCCTTCTCTTCAGCACTGTGTAAAAAAAAAAAAAAAACTGCAACAACTTTAAGGAGGCTGTTTGTTTAAAATGCAGCCACATACAGCAGACTAGACCTAGACACGTGACTCATAGCAAAGCATACGCACATTACACTGACTGCGCATGAGTGTAACCAGAGGAACACAATCAATACCATTCAAAGAAAGTACAACATGACTGCAAAAGAAAACGAGTTTCAGCAAGTGTTGAGTTCAGGAGTCGTTAGGAAGGGGGGGGGGGGGCCGAGTCTGAAAGCTGAAAGTCTGTCAGGTTGTGGTTGTGTTTAAATGCTATAGGTTCCCCCACTTCTCCGGAGGAGGAAACTGTTCTAGACTTCCACTCTCATTGTGCTCCTGCTCTCCCATGGTGAAGGTTAGTCTGTACTGCAGCTGCACTTTCTCCTGAGGCACAAACACACAGAAAGAAGGTTGAACATTCAGAAAGAAAGAACTGCACAGAGACACATGACCAGTGGCAATATAAGAACGTAAATTAAAGCTTTGTCCTTCTCCAGCATAATTAAATGTTTTTTTAAAAAATTTGCTTTAGGGACTTTTTAAATGCACTCACTGACCACTTCATTAGGTGTTGAGCACTTGAACACCTGTTCAAATGCTCATTACTGCAAATACTCAGTGCACTTAGGCATGAATACATGCTCAAGACAACCTGCTGAAGTTCACAGAGGGCATCAGAATGGGGAAGAAAGGTGATTAAAATGACTGAATTTGGCGTGTTTGTTGGTGCCAGATAGACTGCAATTTCACAAACTAGAGATCTATTGGGATTTTGACACAGGGTTTAGAGAGAATGGTCAGAAAAAGAGAATATCTAATGAGTGGCAGTTCCCTGGGTGAAAATGCCTTGATGATGCCAGAGATCAGAGGAGAATGACCAGGGTGCTTCAAGCTGATCAGAAGGAAACAGTAAATCAAATAATCACTTAACATCTCTGGAAGCAAAACATGTCAAACCTTGAAGGAGATGGACTTCAGAAGCAGAAAACCTCAGCGGGTGCTAAAAACAGGAAACTGAGGCTGCGATTCGCATGGGGCCACCAAAATTGGACAACAGAAAACTGGAAAAACGCTGTCTGCTCTGATGAGTCTTAATTTCTGCTGCAGCACAGGGTTAAAATTTGGCATAAGCATGGAAGTGTGGATCCACTCCGCCTTGTATGAATGGTTCAGGCTGCTGGTGGTGGTGTAATAGTGTGGGGATATTTTCTTGGCACGCTTTGGGCCCCTTAATACCAATTTAGTTTAAATATCGCAGCCTATAGATGCTGACCATGTCCATTTCTTTATGACTGCATTTTCTGATGGCTGCTTCCAGCATGATAATGCACTATATTATAAAGCTCCAATCATCTCAAAATGGGTCCTTGAACATGACAGTGAGTTTACTGTACTCACATGGCCTCTACAGTCACCAGCTCTTAATCTAATGGAGCACTTAAGATGTTTTGCAACAGAAGAATGACATTATGGATGTGTAGCCAATAAATCTGCAGCAACTATGTGATGCCATCATGTCAATATGGACCAAAATTTCTGAGGAATGTTTCCAGCACCTTGCTGTATCTATGCAACAAGGTGCTGAAGTCAAAAGTGCATCCAACCCAGTACTGGCAAGATGTATCTAATGAAGTGGCCAGTGAGTGTATACAAGCCAAACCAAAAATTTGTCAAATACAGTTTTGGCCTAAAGTAATCAACCATTACACACTATTCAGCATGAGAATTTAAGCCAGCAGGTGATTTTCATACAGCTAAAACGCAGCCTAATGGTTTCTTTAAAGAAAATGGTTGCAGGGAACTTGTCCACCCCATCACCTTTAATATAAGCAGAACAACAGATTCAAGTAGACCTATAATGCTTTCATGCATGTACTGTCAAGCTAGTGGATGTCTATATCAAATATGGCCAAATATTCAAATAATGAGGTCAGCTTGCGTACAATTAATCCTTGCGACCCAAAAGTTCAAGCTTCAGACTGCTCTAAATGCGCCATTTCAGACACTTTTCTGCTCTTTCCTCTGCATGATGTCAGAGAGCGTGGATATTCCTAATATGGTTTTAGGAACACAGCTCTGGCTGTATGCACAAAAGCCCCACCCACTTGCTATTCAAACCTTCTATTTACAAGCAGTGGCCAATCAGAAGAAAGTTGGCTTAATGGAGCAGGAAGGGAGCTACATTAGCTTGTTTCAGATGGTGGATGAACTGTCTGAAACAAAGGCCCAGTGTAAGATAAAGATGGATTATTTTGAGCTGTGAATTACAAAAGACTACACTCAGAAAACACTGAGCTGAAAATGCACATAACAGGCCCCCTTTAGAGTTTAAACCTGTTTATTGTAGGTCTGTTTGTATGTCCCCGGTAGTGTACTGGTTTGTGTATTCACCTTTCAAGCGAAAGGTCCCTGGTTTGATCCCAGGTGGGGACATAAGCCCCTCTCACCATGGAGGGTTGTGTCAGGAAGGGCATCCGGTGTAAAACCTCTGTCAAATTACCAATGCAGATTAATCCGCTGTGGCGACCCCTTGGTGAAGAACACAAGGGAGCAGCAGAAAGGTACATTTTATAGTGTAGGTCTGTTTGTGCATGTGTGCCAAAATCAGGTAATATCACAAAAAGGTGACAAAATATCTTGGTCTTCTACCCTTGACCTTCATTTGGTTTGGGTCCAGCAACTGCCAAATAAACCAATGGCCATTTGGACTCCTTTTATGGTCATGCTCCCTTGTATATGCCACAGCAGATTAATCCACAGTGGTCATTTGGCAGAGGTTTCACGCCAGATGGCCTTCGTGACGCAACCCTCTATAGTTAGAGTGGCTCGTTTCCCCACCTGGACCAGCGACTTGTCACTTGTACGGCGAATGTGTAACTCACTACACCATGGGGTCACTTAACAGAATAACTTATTTCCTGGACAGGGAGAGGCACAGTCTCTTCAGACAGGAGCTGGAGCTTCTTCATAGATGATGTAGAAAGCAGGAGTGGCTGTACTGCCACAGGTCCATTTAAATTGGCTATAGTTGTGTGCAGAGTTGCTCTCAAAGTTATGTTTAATTTTGATTTGATAAGTTAGGGCTTCATTTTCCTCCTGTTTTGACTCTTCTCTCCAGCCTTGGCCAAGCTTATCAGCACGGAAAATTTGTTGCACTAATGCACCCTTGAGCAGTTTAAAGGTTTTTATCTTTTTACCTTCATCGCTCAGCCAGACATCACAAAAATACTTATATCGATTTGGTTAAAAATCTTGACCTACCTTGTTTGGGTTTGCTAGCAGCAGGATCTGTGTGACAGCAGCAGGAGGAAGGATGGGGTTGAAAGCTGGGAGCTCCGTCCCTGATGGGGGCTGCAGCTTCACAGCCATCGACTACAGTTAATAAATGAAAGCAAAAGAGTTTGTTTTTCTAAAAACTGAGACACTAAATCAGCAGCAGCTCGCATTCACTGCATCTGACATGGGACAAAGGCCTTGAATTAGCTCGCGGCTGACCTTTGGAGCGGTAGTCTGGAAGTTTATGTCAGTGACGGGAACAGGGGCTGACGATAGCATGGAGATGATCACCACCAGAACATCAGGTCGAGCTGGAGGCGAGTCGCGAGCAAAGTGAAAGAGAACCCGCAGACTGTGACTGTCAAACACAGTTACAGGTAAGAGACTACCTGCAGAAGGACAAGACGGAAAGGATGACAGTCTTTGAGAAATTAGTCCATTGTGTGGCTAACACAGACAGAGGCAGATGGATAAAAATGCCCAATACATTACAGCTGTAGAAAGCAAACAAGCTTCCACTGGTGGAAAACCAAATGATATCAGTTTACTTACTGGGTTTAATGGATTCTAGTGGTACAAAAACATCAGTCAGGGAAACTTCTGCAGGAGCAGGCTCAGTGTGAGAGGGAGACATATCTAGCAGTGTAGCTCCAAGGCTGGGCTGGGAGTTGGGAAGAGGTGCAGGAGGTTCAGCAGCAAATGCTGGAATTGGGTTTGGAGTGATGTTTGCTCCAGACTTGCTCTGGAGGTCTCTTAGAGTTGGTTTGGACTGCTGCTTGTCCCTTAGAGAAGAATAAGTAACTTATGATCAGTTTTTGGTTTGAATGCTTAAATTATTATGACCAACTGTTTAAATAAATGGCAGTGAAAAAAAATCCTCTACTTATAATTGGAAAAACTGCCACATACTAACAAGTTCTGGTGCATTTAGGCTTTCTGAAGTACAGGTGCTGTGTTGCAGGAGTGTATTATTTAAAACACATACATTAGTTAGTACTCTACTTTAATTATATGTGCACCAAAGCCCACCAGGCAGACTAACACCAAATCAAAACTTAGATTTTTAGGAAATTACTTCAAGATGGCCCTAATACTATTATCAGCAATGTACCATTTGACCTGCAGGCTCTCCGGAGGTAAGGACTGCTGCAGTAGTGCCTTTCCCAGTAGATCCAACTCATCCAAAGCTGAGTTCCCAGGGGTGGAGCCAGACGAGAGCGGCTGAGAATGGGAAGGTGGATCTGGACTCAGAAGCAGACTGGGTGCTGCTGGGATATCTGCATCTATGCTGTCAGAGGACTGCATTGAAAAAGTGAGTGAATATGGAACAAAAATAGAGATGTGATAGTCACAGTTGTAATAATGATCCCCCCCCCAATCACTCACCTGGAAGGAATCCCATGCTGTGGAGTCCTCAGGCTGTGAGGGAGGATTAGAGGTGTGTGTTCCTTCACTCAAACCTGTGTGATACACAAAGGTTTGGATTTAGGAATGAAGGTTTTCTGCCCATTTCAAACCTGAACTGTAAGATTTAACATAATTATTAATTTCCTGCACACAACTTGACAAATTACACAAAGCGGCCATTTCATTAGATACACCTGTTCCGCTGCTCATTAACGCAAATTCTTAACCAGCCAAACCCACGGCTGCAACTCAATGCTTTTAGGCATTTGTACATGGGCAAGATGACCTGCTGAAGTTCAAACCGAGCATCAGAATGGGGAAGAAAGGTGATTTAAGTGACTTAACATGGCATGGTTGTCGGTGGCAGATAGGCTGGTCTCAGTATTTCACAAACTACTGATCTACTGGGAAAACAGTAAAAAACAGAAAAAGAGAAAATATCCAGTGAGTGACTGCATTTTATGATAGCTGGTTCAAACAGGATAACATGCCATGTCGCAAAGCTCAAATCATCACAAACTCGTTTCTTGAACATGACAATGAGTTTACCATACTTAAATGGCCTCCCCAGTCACCAGATCTTAATCTAGTAGTGCGCTTTTGCGATGTGACAGAAACGGAGATTCACATCATGGATGTGCAGCTGAAAAATCTGCAGCAACTGCGTGACGCTATCATGTCAATATTGACCAAAATCTCTGGGAAATATTTCCGGCATTTTCTTGACTCTAAGCCACGAAGAATCAGGGCAGGTCCGAAAGCAAAAGGGGGTTTAAGCCAGTACTAGCAAGCTGTAACTAATGAAGTGGCTGGTGAGTGCAGGTTAGCATTTTAATTAAGCTGACCAAAAAAAAAAAGAAGCAAAAACCCCCCCCAAAATACACCTATATGCTGTCCGTTTCTTACCGAGTGACATCAGTTCATCATCAAGGAGACTAATTCCCATCTCTTGTGAGGGAGGGTTGAGGCTGTCAGTTGGCGTGGGAAACTCTGGGAAGGAAGGAGGCGACTGTGGTGAAGTGTCCAATCCTGACAGATCAAGCAGCGCTGTCCCACCTCCTGTAAGAAATTAATTCACTGCAGTTGACTTCAAGCTGCTTTAAACACATCACTCCCTCCTTAAACAAATTTTTAGACAGCTTATTTACTGTAATCAAATCTTCACCCACCAGCTTGTTTCTGTGTGTTTAGTGTGTTGTTTCCGTTTACAATCTCCCCCTTCACCTGCTGTTTATACAGGTTGATGACATGAGTCAGGCTATCATTGGCCTGCAGGATCTCCGCTGTGGGAAGATGTGACAAAAAGCTCCTTATTGTTGGCATCAATAAGAATGGACTTTCTGTTAGAAAGACTGATCATAAACTAGTGGAGCAGAAAGCAAGAAGAAAAACAAACAAACAAACATTAAATACACTAGTAGGAACCAGTTACAAGTGTGGCTTTGTTGTCAGTGTGTCTCATTCTTTATCCTGACTGGGATTTCTCCCCAACTCCTCCTCTCAGTCTCATGTTTAGCAGGAGGCCCTCCCCCTGGTGCGTTTCTGTTTTTAAACCAAGGAGTCGCCACAACAAATATCCACATGTGTGATTTGGCTCAGATGTTAGATGCCCTTCCTGGTGTAACCAGATACTAGCAGTACACTGGCTTGCAACACTCGAGGCTTTGCTCATGTTTCTACCTGGCTGAGGAACCAGGGACCTTTCACACATCAGGAGAATGTGTGAATAATCCTTATTCAAAATAATCCTCATTTATCTTGTACCAGGCTTTGGTGCATCCACTATCAGAAACAAGCCATTTTAGCTATGCCTTTAAGCCAACTTTTTCTTATCTTTTGTTCACCTTTTCCCATAGTTTGTGTTTTGTCCTCATCTCTAAATGTTCTCCTTTTATCTCCTCTCTTTCCCCTCACCTCCTAACCAGTTGAGGCAGATGGCTGCCCCTTCCTGAGACCGGTTCTGCTGGAGGTATCTTCCTGAGACCGGTTCTGCTGGAGGTATCTTCCTGTTAAAAGGGAGTTCTTTCTTCCCACTGTCACCTTGAGCCCGCTGTTGTTGTGAATTTGCACTATGAATAAAACTGAATTGATTTTTGCCCTTCATAAATAGAAGGTTTGAAGGGTGGGTGGGATTTTCTGCTGGGGTCACAACCAGACGTGTGTGCCTGAGATCCATATAAAGGCAATCTGCCCTCAGTGTTTAGAGCAGTTTGAAGTCAAAACTTTTGATTCACAGGAATGATTTTGCCCACACTGACCTCATTATCTGAAACTTTGGCTTTACTGGAAATCATGTGCCATAGTTGTAGAACAATAAAACCTGAATACTTGCCTTGGAAAAATGTAATTAGATTATTTCTCACGGCAAAAATGAGGCATAAATTATTTATCTGTAGCACAATCATGTTGGAGACTATGTGGAGCAGTAAATGTTTAATCATTCTTATATCTTTAGGCTCTATCTTGGCAAAGTTAACTTGGTTATGGTCGAAATTCTGGGTTGTAATAAGCCTAAACCATGTATGCTACTGAATTTTAGTAATATGACAGGAAATATCGTGTCAAGAGAAGACAGGCATTTGTTCAAAATCTTGTTAGATGCCTGTAAAAAGACCATCACTAAAAAGGTGGTACAAATCGGACTCTCCAATGCAAGACGAATGGCTGAAAATAGTGAAGGAAATATAAGTCACGGAGCAGCTGACACATAAGAATTCAGGACAAGCGATGTCAAGAGAAATGGAGGAAACAGACCACATTTATGTGTCAACGAAAGACTGATGACTGAAGTGTTGATGTCACAAGAACAAACTACAGACAAGACAATCCAGATTGTCCATGGGTTGATATAACTGTTTTTGTGTTGTTTTCCTTCTTATTTGATACATGTGAAAGAAATAAAGAATAAAGTGCAAAAAAAATATCTCCGAACACCTGCCAGCAAACAACACATGAACGATATGACAGTAAATAAAACAAGGAGATATTCCACTATCTAAATGCTGTTTAATGACAGAATAATAACTGCACTCACCTAGAGCTTCATCGTTGTCCTCTGTGTCACTTGCCAGTCTGAACAGTGTTGGTCTCATTTTCTCACAGCGCTGATACAGGTCCTGACCAAACAGCACAAATGCCAAATTAAAAATGCTTTAAATCAAGGCTTTCCTTTACAACTCAGGCTAAAGTTGGGTCATACCTGAACCAGCCCAACAATCTTCTGATTTAAAGCATACATCTTTTATTTCACCTGTATCAGTTCAGCATTGCTCTGATTTGTGGCAGTGCTGTCATAGTCCTGTAGAAGCTGAGTCAGCAGTGTGACGCTCTCCTTCACCTCCTGAATGGCATTCACCCGCTTTGACACCTTCTCTGCCCGCCTCTGATCCTAAACGTGGCGAGGACACAAAACGGACAAATTCACAAAGTGCACACGTACCAGTTTTTGACTATAACTAAGTGATCATGAATCATGAATGAGCCAAACTGCAGCAACATACAATAGGAACACAAAAACATCGCCAGCGGCAGCAAAAACCAAAAGCACAGCAAGGTCAGGGAGAAGCCACTTAAAGTTTAAGGATGAGAGCACAGAGCAGTTCCTGTTACACATGAAATAGGTAGAAATTGACTGAATCATTCTGCAAATGACACAAAAGCCTACAGGCCTAACTGCCCATTTCCTCTTTCAGCTATTGTTCTGCTGTGAGTGCAGCCTAAAACTCACATACCACTGCACCAAATAAATATGCAACAAACAAATATGATTATTAAAAAGAGTGGGAAGGAGAAGGAAAGAGTGTTTACCTCTTGGACCATTTCCTTGATGAGTTTGTTGGCAGCTTTGAGGTCCTCAGGGTGTGAGCTGTTCAACAGGCGAGACAGCATCTGACAAAGCAAGCAGCCAGAATTCACATGGCGAAATAGGATTTGTAACTCACAGCACACTGGATGGCAGTTTAGCAGATCATATCTATGAAACTGAAGATTATAGTTTGTTAGACAAGTCCTTACTTTTGACTTCTCCTCATCCTCAAAAATAGCATTCTTGGGTCTGGGTGGAGGAAAGTTCAGTAGTTTGTCAGGTGGCAGCTCTGGATCTTGTTTAACAATACCTGATTTACAAACACAAAACATGAACAAGAGGCATTATATGCTTCTGATTTTGAGTTTGCTGCTTTAAGCTCATTTTAGTTCCAAATTGTATTTTTTTTTTACCTCCATCAGAGTCACTATGCATGAATTAAAGTTCAAAATACTCCATGTTTATCCTATCCTGGGTCTTTGTTTTAAACAGTTTAGCTCCCTTTCCCTCTGACTGGCTGCACCCTCATTACAGAAGCTTTGCACAGCAGCTGGATGGGACTTTGTGCATGCTGGACTGTGGAGCAGTTGAAGTGTGTTCTGTACTGTGATAAATCACGCTTTTCCATCTGGAAATCTGAAGGATCAGTCCGGGTAGGGCAAATGCTACAAGAATGTTTCCTTCCTGACTGCATTGTGCCAACTGTAAAGTTTGGAGGAAGAGCAATATTCTAGGGAAGGGAACTCTTAATGCTTTAGCTTACCAAGACAATTTGGATAATGGTATGCTTCTAATTTTGTGGGAACAATTTGCAGAAGGCCCTTTTCTGTTCCAGCATGACTGTATCCCAGTGCGTAAAGAAAGGTGCATATAGATAGGGCTGGATAAGTTTGGTGTGGAAGAACTTTACTTGGCCACACAGAGCCCTGACCTCAACCCCACTGAACACCTTTGGGATGATTTAGAATGGAATTTACAAGCCAGGCCCTCTAATCTGACTTCTCAAATGCTCTCCTGGGTGAATGGGCAAAAAGTCGTACAGACACACTCCAAAATCTTGCTGAAAGTCTTACCCGAAGAGTGGAAGCTATTACAAAAGGGGGACCAACTCCATATGCCTATGGATTTACAATGGGATATCATTAAAGCTTATGTAGGTATAATGTGTAGTTCACCCAATACTGAATACAGTCCATATAGTATACATCTTACAGAAAATTAGGAAAAACATTATGGGTCCCCTTGCTGCAAACCTTAGTGCTGTAATAGCTCTACTTGTCTTATGCAGAGAATGTCTTACCTTGTTTCTTCAGCATCTGATAAGCATCTGAGATCTTCGCCTCATCAGGTAATGCCAAAGTCCAGCTATAGATCAACTCCAAAACTTTTTTTTTTACTGGTTCCGGGGACCGTGTGCCTAGGTACTAAATATGAGATGAGGACAAAATCCAAGTGAATTACACAGAAAAGATCAATAAAGAGACAAAACACATGCATGAAAAAAGTACTGGCACATGCAGACACTTTACAAGCCTTACCTTGGGAGAAACCACTTTGATGAGTTCATTGAGAAAACGGAATTTGCCCACCTCACTGTGAAACCTTTTCCCACAGTTTTTCATGCACGTTTCCAAAACCTTGTGATCAAACAGAGGGGAAAAATTTCAATTTCCAAACCAGCAAAGGTTAAATCTAATCTAAAGGCAGCCAACTCTGAGTGGCAGAACCCATTTCAGATATGAACTTACAAGTAGTGCCTGCATGGCCTCCCACTCTTGTGGAGATTGGATCTTGTGGGCCAAGAGCCTGGTGGCCAGCTGCGGTCTATAAAATGTCAAAATTTTGTTTCTGTATTATAATTTTAAAAGAAATGAAAATGGTTGCTGACAAATGTACTTTTCTAGATAAACACAGTGTGTGACTCCGTTTTTAACAGGATTTGTATCAGAATTAGTGTCTTCAGTAATAACAGGCATGTAGCTGAATACATGTGTTAACATGCCTTCCTGGTTAGCAATGGTCTAGAATAAAATTAGTTTGAAATTCAATAGAAAAGCTGCCCTTTTACAGAAAAGATATAATCTCCAGAATTAACAAACCTGAATAAGCACCAAGACCATAATATGAAAAGATGCAGAAATAATGTTTTGGCCCCAGGGCCAGCTCTCACCCCTCCAACTCATTGTTGAGTTGGTCACAGAAGGCATGGATGCTGCTCCAGTCTGTGTCTCTGTTAAGTGGATTTGTGGCTCTGTCTGAAATAAGATGTATGATAAAACTAATTACAGCTGCGCCATGATTTATTGAACCATGTGCAAGCATAAATAGAAATGCAGTACATAAAGCAAACACAAGAGTTTGTAGAGTTCTAACAAGCTTGAAAGTCAATATGTGGTATGGCCACCTTTGTTCTTCAACACAGTCTTAACTCTCTTAACTTTCTTGTGATTTCTTTCAGTACTCTTCAGGAATAGTTTTCCAGGCTTCTTGAAGCACATTCCAGAGTGCTTCTTTGGATGTTTGCTGCCTTCTGTGCCAATCTGTCAAGATGATCCTACATTGTTTTAGTAATGAAGAGGTCTGGGCTCTAGGGAGGCCAATCCTTGACTGATAGTGTTTCACTGTGTGTTTTTCTATCCAGGCAGGCTTTTACTGCACTAGCAGTGTGTTTGGGATAATTTTCATGCTGAAAAACGAAGCTGTTACCAATCAGATGCTTTCCAGATGCTTTTCTGCGTTCACAGTTCCATCAATTTTGACAATATCCCAACAACACTGGCTGAAATGCATCCCCAAACCATGACAAAACCTCCACCATGTTTTACATATGGCTGTAGACACACTGTTGCACCTCTCTCCTGACAAAATGTGGAGAGGAGGTCAGGTCCTCCATGATGTAACCAAATGCAACATTTGGTTACATCACTCCATCAGACCTGTTGCCACTGATGTTTTTGTCTGGTTCTTGTGTAATTTGGCATACCTCAGCCTTTTCTCCCAATTTTCCATCCTTAAGAATGGCTTCTTGACAGCCACATTTCCAATGACACCATTTCTAATGAGGCTTCAGTAACCAGTTAATGGACCGAGTGAAGGGCCAGATGTATCTCTCAGGTCCTGTGTCAGGTCTTTGCTGGATTTTTTTCCCATATTTCTTAAGGACATGACTTTTAGATACAGTTCATCTGCTGTAGATAGTTTTATAGGCCTGCCACTTCTTTTTTCATCCACTTGTCCAGTTTCTCCAAAGGACACACTGCACACCATACCATGATATGCCAAATTTTTGGCTAATAGATCTTTGGGAATCACCTTTTTGGTGCAAAAAGATTTTATGCCTGTCAAAACTGTTATCTTTGGCACTTTTCCATAGATTCAAAGAAAGAAATGGAAAAAAAATTAATGTTTTTGCGACAGGCTGCTAGTAACAAAGTGCCTAAAAATACAATTTAAAATTGTTTTTTTGCTAAGTTGTCTGTCATGTGTAGACACAACACAGGTTGATCCATTGCGTTAGGTACCTTTTTTAAACTCGCAGGATTCATAGTCAGTGTTAAGTGGCTTAACAAAAAAAACCCAACATTACTCTGAAAATGGTCAGGTACATGGACTGCACTGAAATTGAATGAAAAAGCAGTCAATGACCAATAAAAACTTTGAAAGAGTTTAAAAAAAAAAACAAAAAAAAAACCTAAAGAACTATCACTCAAGACCACCAAAAAAAATTACAAGAAAGTCTGGCTTCCTGGAAGAAAGATATAAAGCAGTGAGGGGTGGCTCAAGATGTTTCCTGAGTACTGTATGTCTTGGAGGCAGTACAAGTGGTGTGTTAGTACTGATCCTTCACAGCAAGAGGACCCGAGTTTGAAACCACCAACTGGCCCTTGGGCCCTTCTGTGTGGAGTTTGCATGTTCTTTTCATGCTTGCGCGGGTTCTCTGCGGGCACCCCAGCTTCCTCCCACAGCCCAAAAACACACAAGAGTTCAGGTTAATCAGCAATGCCTTTCTGTGTTGGCCCTGCAATGGACTGGCAACCTGTCCAGGATGCACAATGCCTTTTGCTCTATGACAGCTGGGATAGGCTTCAGCAACCCTGAGCTGAACAATCAGTGTGCATGTCTGGGAGTTTGATTACAGGACCTTTGCTGTAAGTAAACGTTGCAGTTTCCTGGTGTCTTTCTGAGTTAATATACCAGCTGCCACTTGATTAAGTACATCTATATTAAAGCTAATTTTTAAAATTAGTAACGGTGAAAAAAATATACATCACTACGGTTAAACACGAGCCTCCAAAATACCTCTTGAAAAATGTAACGCCTTCCCACAGCACTTTCATCAAGCAATAAACGCTTCATTATTCATTTACAGACATTTTTGAGGCGTTTAGAATTAAGCTACAAATGTCTGATAAACCGGCGACTGAGTGCCGGGTCAAAAATAAGGCACAAAACGCGGACTAAGCAGGTAAGAAAATCCAAAAGAATCATCATTTAAAATGCATTAAGTTTGCGCCACACAATCCCAGCACATCACCAAGCACACAGACACACAGGACAGGTGCTAGCAGAGTGTAAGGTTAGCTAGCTAGTCACACATTCACAGTCGTGTCACAGTTTCTTCTCGATCTTTCCTACGAGGTCACGGGTTTGCCGTAACCATAATCTAACCTATGTGAATGCAAATTGTGGCTCCCGTAATCTTGCCCCTAACAGTCCGTTTGAGCTATGGAGCCCGCAGAGCTAAAGTCCAGCATGTCTGCTGTGTGTTGACAGCTGGACGGCACAGCTCCGGAGCTACGTTAGCACCCTGGATGTTACGGCAGGGTCCGGGAACCCCCTGACGGGACGCGCACACCCATGGAGAGCCTAGTTCTCATCTGCAACAACTCGCGGATAATCAGTTGTCAGTGTCGGGGCCTCCAGACAAAACAGGCTCAGAGAAATAAGTTTAAATCACTCACTGATGCGGGACTCCAAACTCTCTGCATCGGGAGGCGCAGCCATCACTGCGAGATTTATGTGGTGCCTCGATCTCGCGAGAATTGGACGGGACACGTAGAGCGGAAGAAGCTACATAGAACTCGACTGCATAGAAAGCACATCACGTTTTTATGCTGTTTGTAATAAATATAGAGAAGGTCAGATTGTGGTTTTAAAGAAAGTCTGTGATAGAGTGGAAAAAGAGGAACTGTGGTATTTTATGAGAAAGTCAGGAGTGGACAGAGAGGTATGTCAGGGTGGTGCGGGACATGCATGAGGACAGTGAGGTGTGCAGGAGAAGTGACAGATGGGTTACATTTTGTTTGTAGTGCTTATGGACAGATTGACACATGAGGTCAGACAGGAGTCTCCGTGGACTACGATGTTCGAAGACGACATTGTGATCTATACTGAAAGTAGAGAGCAGGTGGAAGAAAGAGAGGTGGAGGTATGCATTGGAGAGAAGAGAAATGAAAAGCAGTAGAAGCAAGACAGGATATATGTGTGTGAATGAGAGTGAGGCAGGTGGAATGGTGAAGATGCAAAGAATAGAGGTTATGAATGTGGATGAGTTTAAATACTTCGGGTCAGACATGGACGTGCAGAGGAAGGATAGTGGATATATTGGACAATGGATGTTGCAGATAGAGCTGTCAGGAGGGAGGAAAAGAGGAAGACCACAGAGAAGGTTTTGTGGATGTGGTGAAGGAGGGTAAGTGTGACAAAAGAGGATGCAAGAGATAGGATGAGATGGAAGCAGATGATTCGCTGTGCGGACCCCTAACAGGAGCAGCTGGAAGAAGAAGAAGTGCTAAATCATATAAAAGCATCTATCTCATTTGTATGTCATGAATTATATCCATGCATAAATAGGTATATGTTAATTGAAATTAAGGATAATTTGTGGAATAAAAATGCGTGATTACAATATTATTAATATTTTGCTATATTTTAAAGTTGTTACACATGACCACAAAAATGCAAACAAATATTTTCACTTTAATCATAAACAAGATTAGAAAGTGTATTCCAATTACTGAGTCCCCTACGCATTACACCTAAAGAAGCTTGTATATCATTCCATTCTAAATCCCCCCTGCAGCTATAACAGCTTCCACTCTTCATGGATAATTATTTAGCCAATTATCCAAAATGCCTTTGTAAGCTGAAGCAATACAATTTCCCTTCATTGAAATTATCTCTCTTCCAGCAGACTTTACAGTTGGCCCAGTGCATTCAGGAAGGTGCTGTTCTCCTAGCATTCACCAAACCCAGACTCTTCCATCAGCCTGCCAGATAGAGAAGCATGATTCATCACTCCACAGAACATGCTGCCACTGCTCCAGTGTCCAGTAGCAGCACACTTCACATCCCTACATGCAATGCTTGCCTTTAGCTGCTCGACCGTGGAAACCCATGCCACGAAGCTCCTAGCGCAGCTTTGGTGCTGATGTTAAAGTCAGAGGAAGCTTGGAACACAGATATTATAGCTGTGTATTTTCTAATTAGTTTTTATTTCATTTTGAGTTTTTTTTTTAAAATTCAGTTTAGTTTTAGTTAGTTTGCAGAGGGAGATTGCTCATTTCATTTTAGTTTTTATTGTTTGAAAATGTATATTTTTAGTTTAGTTTTTATTAGTTTCAGTGTTAGTTTTAGTTTTCTTAATTATTATAATATGGATGGTATTTGTCAGGGGAAGATTTAAGATGTTTATACCAGAAATTACAATACAAACACAACACTTTGTGAGGGCAGATGAATCACAATCATGCAGACACCCTGAGTCTCATTAAACAGATGAAAAGCCTCATCAGACAGGCTGCCTGACAAAGACTAGAACTAAGGACATTTATATTTTTATTTTAGTTTAGTTAGTTTCCTAAGCCCACAATGTCATTTTAGGTAGTTTTTATTTTTCCCAAAAGTCTAGTTTTTAATTTTTATTTCAGTTAACTAAAATCATTTTTCACAGGTAGTTTTAGTTTTTCGTTTAGTTTTAGTAACCTATAACAAGCTTGGCTTGGACCTCTGCAGTAGCTGACTCTACAGAGCACTGGCCACTTACAAGCACTATGCATCTCCGCACTCAGCAAGCCCCCAATGTGTAACTTTAAGCAGTCTGCCACTTGGTGTCTGAGTTGCTGTGGTTCCTCAACTCTGCAATAATACCACTTAATAGCTGATGGTGGAATATCTAGGAGGGAAGAAATTTCACAAACTAATTTGTTGCAATGGTGGCATCCTAAAACAGTGCCCTGCTCAAATTCAAGTGTGGCCCAATACTTTTGTCCATATAGAACACAACGACGTGAATATAAACAGTCATTCTAGTAAACTGATTTCTAGGAACACAGAGCTCATCATGAGCATGGAGGAAGCTATAATCCTCCACGCGTAAACAATATGTGAAGCGAATTTACTTCAGTTTGATCCCACTTTTTTCTTAACATTTCAAACTGAGGTGTTAGTTTTCCAGTCATAGCGATTATTTCATAAAGAAAGAAATGGATGAAGAGGGTGCAAACAAACGTCAGTCAAGTCTGCAGCCGCGCTCACTCTCACCGCACTCTGGCGCCCCCCGGCGGCAGCTATTGTGCATCGCATTAATTTGCGGGGCACAGCAGTGGGGGGGCGAGTAACGGGATTAAGTTTAAAATATCTGTCCTGTTAAATCGGCCGGGAGTCTTTTCTGCGCTGCAGTTTTCGGACAGCGGTTCGCTCCACCACCCCCGTCGGAGGGAATAGCAGCGGGTCGCACTGAGCGAAGTCTCGTTACGTGCGGAGGCACCTTTGTTTATGTTCGAAAAAAGGCAATACAGAAGGAGAATACATAACTTCCTTCCTTCCTGCTGCAGCTGGTGCGATGCGCGCATTTGGCCGCAAAGAGTGAGCCGACAGAGGTAGATGCTTTGCTTCCTGCTTCCTTCCGCAGAGCCAGACCTGCAGAGTTTTATCTCGTCTCCAACTTGCGTGATATGCTCTCCCGTGAAAACTCGCAGAAGGAATGGCATCATCACCGAGGGCTTTGCAGGAGTGGTGCCGCGTCACATGCACCGGTTATCCCGGCGTGGCAATAACCAACATGTCAAGCTCATTCAGAGATGGGCTGGCGTTTTGTGCCATCATCCACAAACACCGAGCTGACCTGATGTAAGTAAGCTGTGTTTGTAGCCGTCTGAGCAACTTGTGTGTTGTTTGCGTCCTGCTTTGAGGTTTCATTGTAACGTGCTGTCTAATCTGCAGCACAGGAGGATCTGTTTACTGTGGCTAATCTTCACCTCATAATCCCTCCCTGTCTCCCTTCTTAACCCTTCCTTAATTGGTTAATTTTTTTTTCTGATTGACTCATATGATCTTTGCTCTTTGACTGCATTTTGCCAGCACTTTGCTTTGTGTGAGGTGCAACTGTTCAGCTGCGTGATAGTGCAAAAATCTAATCAGGCGATCACATGCGCAGCAATTCAAAGCATTTAACCACGTAAGACATGCTCAAGACGACCAGCTGAAGTTCAAACCAAGCATCAGAATGGGGGAGGAGGGTGATTTAAGTGGCTTTGAAGATGGCATGGTTTTTGGTGCCAGATGGGCTGGTCTCAGTATTTCAGAAACTGGGATTTTCCTGCACAACCATCTCTAGGGTTTGCAGAGAATGGTCCACAAAAAAGAGAAAGCACCCAACAAGTGGCAGTTCTCTCTGCAGAAATGCCTTTGTGGTGCCAGAGGTCAGAGGAGAATGGCCAGGCTGCTTGGAGTTGGTAGGGAGGCAACATTAACTCAACTAACTACCTGTTACAACAGAGGTATGCAGAAGGGCATCTCTGAGTGCAGAACATGTGGAACCTTGAAGCAGATGGGCTACAGCAGCAGAAGACTACACCAGGTGCCGCTCCTGTCAGCTACGAACAGGAAACTGAAGGCTACAGTTTTGTACTTGCTCACTAGTGAACAGTATAGAGATTGGAAATGCCGAGCTGATGAGTCTAGATTTCTGCTGTGACATTCAAATGGTAGGGTTACAGTTGGCGTAAAAAGCATGAAAGCATGGATTCATCCTGCCTTGGATCAGTGGTTCAAGCTGCTGCTGGTGGTATAATGGAGTGAGGGATATTTTCTTGCCACACTCCCGTCTCCTTAGCAACCAAATGAACATTGTTTAAACACCACAGTCTACCTGAGTATATTTGCTGACCATGTCTGTCCTTTTATAACCACGGTGTGCCCACCTTCTGATGGCTGCTACTAGCAATATAAAGCGCCATGATACAAAGCTCAAATCATCTCAGACTGATTTCTTGAACATGACAGAGTTCACTGAGCTGAAATGTCCTCTACAGTCAGCAGATCTCAATCCAATGGAGCACCTTTGGGTTGCACTGGAGCAGGAGATTTGGATCGTGGATGTGCAGCTGACAAATCTGCAGCGACTATGTAATGTTATCATGTCAATATGGAGCAAAATCTCTGGGGAATGTTACCAGCATCTTGTTGAATCAACGCCATGAAGCATTAAGGGAGTTCTGAAATGGGGCCAACCCAGTACTAACAAAGTGTACCTAATAGAGTGGCCAGTGAGTGTATTTGTGCACCATCTGGTTAACCATTGTTTTGTTGTTATTTTATGTTTATCATTTTGTTTTTCCTTATCAATTATTAAAACTCTTGCCTTGTTCCAGAGATTTTGCTTCCCTCTCCAAAGACGACGCTTATCAAAATAACAAGCTGGTGAGTGTTTGATTAGAAACCAGAATACAGGCATTTCACCCACAGCTCTGTTTTGGTTGCTTGCCTTCATTCTTTGTTTATCTCTTTGGGTCTGTGTAGGCATTTGAGGTGGCAGAAACTAAGCTGGGGATCCCTGCATTGCTGGATCCGAAGGACATGGTTTCCACTAAGGTGCCTGATCGTTTAAGTGTCATCTCCTACCTTTCTCAGTACTACTACTTCTTCAGCAGAAAGACTTCGGGTGGGTTGAGTATAATTTTCCTTTTATGTTGAGTAGTCCTTAATTATATGTTGTTGGTTTTTTCCATAGATACTAGCAGAAAACTTCAAGCTGAGGTTTATTGTCTCACTGAAAGGCACTTTATGGAGGTACATGAGTGTTGAAGAACAGTTAGAGGCCACCTCAGGGAGTTAATTTTAAGTTGCACCTCTTTTTCACCTGCTTTATTAGTAGTATTTTGGGTGTACTGTACCGTCAGATGAATGAAGTCTTCACACAGCACATTTACCATCTTAAAACTCTTGTTTGTCAGATTCTGAGCCATTTCCATGTCTTCTCTTCACTTAGCAGCGGGTCCTGTCAGCTCACGGTCCTCACACAGCACTGTCTTACACGGTCTCACAAAGAGTAAAACTCCCCATGGTCTGAAACACATGAAGGTAAATGCTCACAGCCTCTTTTTTTTCCTCTTACTTCATCATCTCTGGTACTGTGTTCATCACCTGAGTGCCTGGTTTCTCTTCTGTTTTCAGAGCTTGACTGATCTAGAAACCAGCCAAGATGGCAGTTTTTCTGATACAAAGCCGCACAAAGTGTGTAGTTTGTGTTTGAAGCCCGTGCACCTGATACAGAGACATTTAATCGATGGAAAGGTTTACCATCGCAGCTGTTTCAGGTGACAGCAACTTATTTTTCTCTGTTGATGTTTGAGGAGGTAAATGGGTTTTTAACGTCTCTCTAAAACAGCGGTTCTCAAACTTTTCTTGGCCTGCCCCACTTTAGAAGCAGGAAAATGTTCAGGCCCCACACCTCATAAGAAAGCACATCCCACACCTCAGAATTTTATCACCCACTAACAGTAATAAAGAATCCAAATTGAATTTTACTTAAAGGTGCATATTATCATCACAACAACATCAGCAAATGTAGCAAAGGTTCTTGTTTATATGAAAATCACATCTATTCACCTTAGCGTCACCCAGTATGTTTCACCAGGTTGTCCACACCCCACCTGCAATGGCTTTGCACCCCACAGTTTGAGAACCATTGTTCTAAAGTAACCATTGTGGTTATATTTGACATCCTTGTGTAATTTTGAGTATATCTGAAGGAATATATATCTGCACATTTAATTTCTCTTTCAGGTGCAAAGTGTGCAACATCACTCTTTTGCCACAGTCTTACGTGCAGGCAAGTGATTCTGGTTCCTTGATCTGTACTTACCATTCAACAGTTGGTAAAAGTACTCGTATCAACCTCAGTCAGCAAACTGGAGCTAAATGTAAACTTGAGGCGGTGTATTATTCTCTGGGTGGACTGGCTATCACTAGCATCCCGCTTTACACTAAAAAAACAGAAACACAGGACAAACTGGTTTGTAAGGCAGGAGAGGCCGGCAGGACAGAAAGGCGGGAGGTGAGAGACAGAGAAAACAGAGACTTGTCTGTTGCACCTCCTCATCTTGCCACTTCAAAAGACAGCCAAGTACAGCAGAGCATGAGAAATACCTCTGAGCTCCCTTCATCCTGTGTGCAAGTGACAGAGGGAAGAACTTGTCCCGCTCCAGTACTGAGGCAGGTTTCAGAATCATCTGCAGTCCCTGTTCCTGCACCCAGGGTCAAAACTATGAATAACAGGAACAAGACTATGAATAGCTCTCCTTCTGCAGGTAAATAGGCTCAATATTATGTTATTGTAATTGCTCTGTTGTAATTATCATATTTGTGCATTCTGTGTATGTTGTGGGTTTAACTTTGCTTCTCTTTCATGACACAGTTTAATAAAATAGTAACAATGATTTTTGGTTTAGTTACGCTTTCTCTTTGCAGGTAGTTTATCCAGTCAAAGCAAATCTCCACCCAGTCCATCTAATGTGTAAGTGTACATAAACAGTCTGTCCTTCAATTGCCTTTGGTACAGACTTTTGTTTTCTGATGTATTCCTCTTGGGTGTCATATACTGCATTATCACACATCTTGTGGCTTTTTATAAAACCATACCTGATTTAAATTTGTCCAGTGTGGCGACCCCTAGGGGAGAATACAAGATTCAAGATTCAAGAGCTTTATTGTCATTTCAACCACATATAGCTGATGCGGAACATAGTGAAATGAAATAGCGTTTCTCCAGGACCTGGTGCAACATATAAACATATGACATATGACAGAAAGTATCAATATGAAAAACAGAGCTAGGACTAGGGTTTAAAATTTTAAGTTTAAAAGATCCAAGAACAAATAAACAAAGTGCAGCGTGTGCAACATGTGCA
>VUQH01008588.1:0-12567 GCA_015106775.1 Etroplus canarensis
ACAACAACTGTGGATATGGTGCTTAAACAAAGACAGCAGGGGGTGCATGTAGAGTGGTAGGTAATGTGATGAGGGGTTATAGGGCAGTCAAAACAAGGCCATTTGCTCCTCTGCAGGCTCTAACTCTTTGGTAGTCATCTGGTATGTAACTTCCATCTGTTGTTAAATCAAGCCCACACTATATCCTCCTCCTGCCTCTGAAGTGATGTGTATGCCACTCGATTTGTGTTCGTGGGTGTACGCAGCATCCACAGTAACAGAACATTTTTGAAAATTCATTTTTTCTGTTTTTTGAGTGTTCCTCGACACTAAGGCAACAAATTTATACACTACACTGCAAAAGTGATCACAGGCGGAGAGGAAAGAAACAGCTAAGCCATTTACTCACACTCCACACCAGGTGACCATGGGCAAATCCATCATTTTGCATTACTGAGCTGAAAACGACGTCAGAGGACGAACGGACTGAACCGTTCCTTGTTGTCTGGGATCACAGTCAGGCCCAATCAGACATGGTTTCAAACACACACGTCTTAACAGATTCTTAGTAATATCTGTTCCACAGTATTTTTAATTAAATTCTGACAATTTTTAAGCTTAAAACTGAGGTTGATGGTTCTAACACGGAGTAATAGGAGTTTCCAAAATGAAATTGGTTTCATGTTGGAACAAACTGGGTGAATTAAGAAATCAGAGTCCCTGTAGTGCAGTGGTTTACAGATTTGCCTTACAAACGAAAGGTTCGATTCCAGGTGGGGACACAAGCCCCGCTCCAACCATGGAGGGTTGTGTCAGGAAGGGCATACAGTGTAAAGCCTCTGCCAAATTACTAATGCAGGCTAATACCCTGGGGTGACCCCTTGGGGCGAATACAAGGCAGCAGCTGAATTCACTGATTTCTAATATTCTTTAAAAAACACAGACTCCCCTAAAAAGCCCTAATAAGCAGTTAAACAAAACAACAGTCATTAGGAAAATACTGGCCAAAGGGAACATTATCCATGCAGTCACTAAAGATCTGAAAGGTTAACCCTTCCCTGTAGTTCAACATAAGGAGTGCACAAGCTCAGACGGCAGGAGAGAGGAACAGCTGTGTCTCGAAGCTGGAGCAGCAGCAGATAAGAACAGGAGACAATGGAGCTGAGCTCAGATTGCTTTTTTTTAAACCACCTGGCACCAGGCAGTGAAAGCAGCTAAAACGGTAGAAAGAAAAAGCAGGATAAGTTATTTTTTACAGATGAAACAATCGACTGAGAGACATTTTGTTCATAACTGCTCCATGATCAGTCATGCCATAACTTTCATGTTAATTTATAAGAAGTATATACATATGTAATCACTTATAACAATGTGCAGTTTAGATGCCTTCAGGTAAAAATTTGTAGGAGTTTGCAAATGTATAATATACAGTAAATCAGCCCTTTTTCTTTTAAGTCATGAGATATTATTACACGAGTCTAAACACAGTGACACAGTATGTGACTATACATCAATCTCTACATGAGTCCACATGAGTTCCATTTGCTAACTAAAGCACTGAAGAGCCCTCACATATGTATTTATTATTATGGTCACAAACCATTGATTAAGCTTTAGCATACTGCTTGTAAATACAAAGAATTTGATAATAAGCAGGGGAATGGGTTGCTGATTATTCCACATAGTCAACTGATTCTAGAGTGTCTAAATAAATACCTAAGCTAATTCAGTCTATATAACACACAGGACCTGTAGGTCACTGCCATCTGCGAGCAGCTAAGATGACTGTTTTCACAGGTCATGCAAGAATGCAATTTCCTCTGACAGAACATGCCCTCTTCACTCTGTTAAACATCTTAAGTAACTTAAAGTCAAAAGCCCTGGATTAAACTCACTTTAATGACCACCATTGTTCTGTGTATTATTCTAAACTGTGTGCAGCTGTGAGAAATGTAGCGGCATAGGAGCCTTCAGGTCTTTGTTGGTTAATAAAAACTCGGCCCGTATGCCTCTACCTTAAAGCTGACCCTGTGTGACCTTGACCTTTGACCCTAAAATCATCAGTATTATCAGATGTTCTACAAATCATTAGTATTAACCACACAACATTTGGAAAAAGATCCAGCAAACGAGTCAGCTCCTGCAGTCTATAACTAAGTAACAGACAGACGCACAGACCTAAAGAATCTCATGAGTTCACCATAATGGAAAAAGATCCAGAAGTCCAATCAGCTTCTACGGTGGTAATGAGATTATCATTGACCACCCCCTGTGACTCTGACCTTTGACCTCAAGACTTTTCACCTTTAAAATGTTCCTAAATCTTCTACGATCCAGCAACCCAGTCAGTTCCTGATGGCAACAATAATTTTATTGACCATGTGACCTTGACCTTTAATCTGATGACCTCAAAAACTTTATCAGTTCTTTTACCCATCATAGTATTTAAGTATACAAATTTGGCTAGGATCCAGCCCCTCAGTAAGCTACTGTCATAACAAGAATGTCATAAATGACTCTGTGTGACCTTCAGCATTGACCCGACAATCTCATAAACATTATCAGACTTTCTATCATAGGTATTAACCACCCAAAGTTTGGTAAAGATTCAGCAGCTCTTGAAGTGGTAACAGGATTTGTAACAGACAGATGGACGGACAGACAGACAGACAGACAGACAGAGGGATGGACAATCTGAAAACAATGCTTCTGCAGCAGAGGCATGAAATATACTAGAAAATATGGACATTTCCCACACTATGTGGTGAACAGTGGATGGATGACGTCAGCGTGTGGCTAAAGCAGAGACAGACAGCTCCGCCCACTCTATAGAAGGCATAATTACATCAACCCATCAGAGCCTGGGCCCATTTTTCCTTAGGGACTTCATAAGTTAAGGTCAAGTGTAAAGCTTTGTAAGGAAGATTTAAAGTGTTTGTTACACATGTGTCACCATAGGTTCTATGAGTTAAAAGAATGAATTCTTTCACCAGTGTATAAACAAACTGAGCGTTTTTGGATCCTGAGAGCTCATGAGCTAGAACTGTTTCTTTAGTCCACTCAGGATCTTGGCTGTTTGAGTTGCTGTGAACAGTTGGATCAGTGGTGTGCAGTGACTTTTAAAGAAAGGCAAGTGGCAATGATGATGCCTCCATATGGCAAAGTGGACAAGACTAAAATGAAAACCCGCTGTTCATGAGGGTGGCAGGGTGGAACAGTGGTTGGCACTGTCACCTCACAGTCCCTGAGTTTGAACCCACCAGCCAGCTGGGCCCCTCCGTGTGGAGTCTGCATGTTCTCCCTGTGCCTGTGTGGGTTCCTTTCAGATACGCTGTGTTCCTCCCACAGGTTAACTGGCTATATGTGTGAATGACTGTGTGTCTCTGTGTTAGCCCTCAGATAGATTGCTGTTCAGGGTGTGCCCTGACTTTCACCTGTGATCCTGAACTGGATTAGTAGAAGAAAACGGATGGTTGATGATTTTGTGCTGCCTGTCTTTATACTCCTGTACTCTGTATTCTGCAGAAATATGTTCCCATCTGTGTCATATGGATTAATATGGCTTGAGTTCATTTAAAATGTTTTACATCCTGTAATGCATCATATTCATGTGTAACTATCCTGTGGGGAAAAGAAATACAGACCCACACCTTGATTGAAATATATTGTTAAGATAGCAAACAGCACAATTAAAAGGTTTGAACATGGTGCGACATGGTTAACTGTCAATACCTACATGGGGATTAAAATATTAATAAAAAAGTAAGGTGGCGTTCTGAGCAAAACAACTGGTTAAACTTAGTACATCAACCAAGTAATTTCTCATACATGCTAATCTGAAAATGCTGGTGCAGCCTGCACCTGTTTTATTAAAGCAGACATGGCAGGAGTTGACATCCCCTCTCCATCATCAAGGCTTTCACTGCAAATATGCTAAAGGAGTTATTAAAGGTTTCTTCACACTGCTCTAACTCCTCTACATCACACGTGTTGGCCATGGTGATTAGTAAGATAAAACTTATCAGTTAAGATGATAAATCACAGACTAATTTGATGGCTCTGTTTCCACACGTCTGTGCATGTGTACAGTATATTAAAGCACAGATCATATCTGATCTGAAAGCAGTGAAAGCAGAGCCAGGGACAGCTTGTTTCCTGCGAGACTCCTATCAAAGGCCACAGGTGTCTCTACAATGCACACAACCAGAAAAAGCCACTGGTCTCTCAGTTTGACAAGCTCCAGTCTTTGATAATGTGACACTGACACGCTCATGAACCTGTACATTCAAATGGCTCAGAGTCAAAATACATCTGCACAACATGAACTATGTTTAATATACTGCATTAAACTGAAGGTCTAAAACTGAAAATATCTGCATTCAGAGAAACTGTATCTGGACCTGCTGATGCTACAGAATTTACAGCTGCTCTGTGGAATCAAGTATTTTGTGGAGGATCAGAAATGACATGAGTAGGAGGAGAAAAGTGGTCAAAAATATTTTTTTGAGACATGAGGGAAAAAAAAACAGAACAGAAACATTTTTTTTTTTTTCCAGGAGCAGTTAATCTTGTTTTGCTGTGAATGACCCAGAGAGACCCCTGCCTCAGTTACAGCTGCAGCCCCTGATGCTGTTAGAGAAACAAGCCTCTGATGGATCTGCTCAGTGTCAAACAGCACAGGACTTATATTTTACGGAGCATCTTCCAACATGTGTTTATGGGTTCCTTGCAACTATACTATCTCTTTTCACCTCTGTGTTGTTATTTGTCCGTTACACATATTACTTTCTGAATGTTCTGTTTTTTCTTTTCTTATGAACTCTTAATAAATTGTAATTGCTACTCTCCATTTTCAGAGAAACTATACAGTTATTGTTTTCATCAAATATCTAAATGAAAGCTTTAAATCCTTTTTCAAAGTATAAAAGCAAATTAAATGAAGTAGTGCAGATGAGCCAATTTCGAGTATGCAAAGCCAAATGTTGTAAAATCTGGCTTTGGATCAAAGCTTTGCCAGCTCACACCTGGGAGTGTTCCTGGCTCAGCTCAAAACTCTAATGATGCTCACTTGTTAAAAGACATTGTAGAACATGCCCTGCTGTTACCAGAAACCACAAATAACAAGTCAACAAGTGACACGTATCCTGAGACTCGACCTTAGCTGCTGACTGTTACTCCTGGTTCTCTGCCCAGTCTTGTTTCCTGCTGTATAAAACAGCTGCATTTACTGTGAAAAATGCTTTCCTAAAATTAACAAACTGTCAAAGCTACTAACTATAGAGAAATAACAGAGGTGGCGCCACCTCAAGACAAACACAGTGAACTTAGTCTGAAAGTCATTTAGGAGCATGCACAGCTGAAAGGGAGGTTTTATCCACATTCCTTACTTTATCATTGTGATCTGATTCACTTTCCAAATGGCTTAACAGTAAATATTATTACTATAAAACAATCTCATTTAAAAATGGTCAGGCCCAAGAGGGAATTAATACAGGCCCGGCAGGCAGTGGGGTGTGATACCTGCTATGTGATGCTTCTGTCTGATGCTACCAGGTTCAAACAACCAACACTGTGTGCCATTTAGAGTTTATGAGTACTGCATGAGGGAGACAAACATCATAACGCTTTGCAAGAAAGTGAACATCCTAATTCCACACTCCTGGCCACTTCATTAATTACACCCTGCTAGTACTGGGTCTCTCCTTTTGCTTTCAGAACTTCCTTAATTCTTCGTGCCATAGATTCATCAAGGTGCTGGAAACGCTGCTCAGAGATGTTGCTTTATATTGAAATGATAACATCACACAGTTGCTGCAGATTTTCTCAGCTGCACTTCCATGATGCGTCCAGGTCCACTGCATCCCAAAGGTGCTGTATTGGATTGAGGTCTGAGGACTTTGGAGTACAGTGAACTAATTTTTGCTTTGGTGACATGATATGTTGTCCTGCTGGAAAAAAATACTCCCACATATTACAACACAGAGATGGTTGTACTGGAAAATCCCAGCAGGTGAATATTCAGACCAGGCTGTCTTCCGTGTTCCGATGCTCGGTTTGAACTTCAGCATGTAAACAGGTTAGGGACAACTCGTGTATTTCTGCATGCATTGAGTTGCTGTTGTGTGACTGGCTGATTAGATATTTGTGTTAACGAGAACTTGAAGAGGTATACCCTGTGAAGTGGCTGGTGAGTGTAGGTTTACAAGCATGATATGTAATCTGCTGCCTAAGCAACAGGACTGGTGGATTCAATGAGGACGCATTGATCCTAATGGAGACTTTGAGTGTTTTTTTAAACAGGATTAGAAGCTTTTATCTTACTAATTAAAGCGGTACAAACACCAGGTGAAGTGAGTCACATAATATATGTGAATGAAGCCAAATGATTTACATCTTATTTTGCAGAATGTGCGAGCCAAGATAGCTTAACCCCTGTTAGCTGTCCCCCAGCTGATCCCGAGCAGCCGGGAAACCAGGCTGGCTGGGTGACTGTGAGGAGGAGACATAGCCAGAAGCAGAAGCCTTCGTTACACCACCAGCCTGTTCACATTTCTAACTGATTTTCACCGTTCAGTGACACACCCACTGAGGAACAAACTCTGGTCACTGGAGACTCTAGTTTGAGGAATGTGAAGTTAGCGACACCAGCAACCATAGTCCGATGCATCCCGGGGGTCAGAGCAGGAGACATTCATGCACATCTCAAACTGCTGACTAAGGGTAAGCGTAAATATGGTAAAGTTATAATTCACATCGACAGTAATGACACCCTGTTACGTCAGTCGGAGGTCACCAAAATGAATGTTGTGTCGGTGTGTGATTTTGCTAAAACAATGTCGGACTCTGTAGTTTTCTCTGGTCCCCTCCCCAATCTGACCAGTGATGACATGTTTAGCCGCATGTCGTCCTTAAACCGCTGGCTGTCTAGGTGGTGTCCAGAAAACGGTGTGGGCTTCATAGATAATTGGCAAACTTTTTGGGGAAAACCTGGTCTTATTAGGAGAGACGGCATCCATCCCACTTTGGACAGAGCAGCTCTCATTTCTAGAAATCTGGGCGATTTTATTAAACTCCCCAAAACATACCAGGACAAACCAGGAAGCAGAGTTGCAGACTTACACACCTCTCTGCAGTTTCTCTCCTCCTGTCACCCCCCCAAAACCCCATCCCTATAGAGGCTATGTCTGCTCCCAGACCACCTAAAAGAAATCCACCAAAACTCAGTAAAAAATGAGTTGATCGTAAAAATTCCCAAAGAAAGAATAATATAATCATTCCATCTGCACCAAAGAGTAAAACAATTAAATGTGGACTATTGAATATTAGGTTGCTCTCTTCTAAGTCCCTGCTAGTGAATGATTTCTGAATTTTAACTGATCAACAGCGAGACTAAATAAGATGAGGTTGTTAAATATGTTTAAACATTAATTTGTCAGTTACAGTTTTAAAATTGAATTTTTTAAATATACTGGGGTGGGATGGTGGAGCAGCGATTGGTACTGTCACCTCACAGCATGAAGGCTGTAGGTTGAAATCTGATGTCAGAGTTGTAGCAGTGAAGATGTTAACTAAAGCAGAAGTGCCCATGGCCATGCTTTCTAACAGACACGACTGGCAGTGATCACAGCAACTGAAGGATCCAGTCCCCTAACTGGTCTGGGCAGACTGGGTGGGACTGGGTGGGACTGGTAGGAACACATGGTGACAAATGAAATAAAGCAGCACACACACTGCTGTTTTACCATTACATTGTTCCTGGAGACTTTAATCATAACTGCAGGCTGACTCAGCCTAACCCTACCCCCAGGCAAAGTCTTTTCTGTAAGACTGATGCACTTAGAGCACAGGTGTCCATTTACATGCCCACAATATAAGTAAGAGCATTCACACACAAACTGAGGTAGGAGAGTGTTTTATGTGCACCAGATGAAACAGTAATGCTTCTTGTTATCCTGCAGAAGTTTAGGAGAGCAGCTGAGGACGGCTTTGATGTTAATTTGGTTGATGATTTCTGAGCTCCTCTTCACTTGTAGAAATCAAAGCCCTAATTTTTATTATGGATTCATATCTTGATGCAGCTCATATTCTGTTTTTTTAGTCCCATAAAAGCACATCAGCCTGCCATTACCAGGGAGTCTGGCAAAGTTAAAACGGTGTAATTGTAGGCGTATGTGTATATGAATGTGTGTGTGTGTGTAAGAGAGAGAACGAGGGTGTGAGTGTGAGGGGGTTATCTGTCGTTCCTGCTAGAGCAACTCGTCTCCTCCTACACAAGATTCTGGCAAAGCAGCACTTCTCTTCTGTCCCCTGATGATTTATGAAAACTCATATACATATTTGCAGTCTTTCCATGTCTTTCGTCCATCAACATTCTGGCAAAGAAATAAGGCTTCAGAACAGTCTTATGTTGACTGAAATGTGAGATTACGATTGATTTATGCAGGGCTGCGCCCATAAGCTCATGTTTCATTACACTGTGAAATATCAACATGAATTCCTTGGCATAAATAAGAATTACAAATTGTTAATATGTTGAAACATGAATTATGAGCTCATGAAGCAAAGAGGTAAAGCTGTGCCAACAAACCAGGTCCGTCCATTGCTTCAGCTGTACAGTTGTGGGTCCTCTGTGGATTGGGCTTGTTTTGCATTACCCCCCAGATGCCCGATCACATTAAGGCCTGGGCAGTTTGGTAGCCGGTCAAACAGCTTGGGCTCATTTTCCTCAAGCAGTTTTTTGATGGTGAGGAAACAAAATCTGTCCTGTAGACTGAGGTCACTTAGGCATGACCAGTCGAACCAACACCGATGCATGGCACGGGCCAGTAGCTGCCATGTCCGTTTCGACCTGTTCTGACGTTCATGAGGCTGACTGTGTCTCACTTCAATCGTTAGCGACAGCGTTGGGCCTGATCACTATCTATTAAATCAACCTAATTCATTATCATTTATTATTAATTATAGTTAGGAAAGTTCTAAATCAGGTCATTAATCTCAAGTTAGTCCCGTTAGATTAATTTGTCTCTGGGATCATAATAATGAGTTGACTTAATATCCGATTAATCATTTACTTATCTTTGAGTTTGTTTATTTGCATATTTCCCAGAATGTGCTGAATTTGGTTTAGAATGATTCAAAACATCTGTTGATGACTTTTCTATTTTTGTTGTTGTTGTTTTTAAGCTGTCATTTTTATAGTGTCGAGGTATCAACAGGAAACAGGGCTTTCAATGAAAATAGTAAAAAAAAAAAATCAATCTTATGTGACCTAAAACTAGACCGATAACCTAAAATAATCAAAAATAACAATAACACTCATAGTATTCATATTTTCCAGAAAAAATAGAGAGTTAAGAATTGTAAAATTGTATTTTAAATATATATCAAAAAGGGTGCAGTGGTTAGCTGTGTCCCCTCACAGCCAGCTGGGACCCCTCTGGGGATGTTCTCCCTGTGCTTACACGCAGGGTTCTCTCTGGGGACTACTGCTTCCTCCCAGTCCAACGACATGCAGGAAGGTTAGGTTAGCTGGTAGCCAAACTGGCTGTAGGTCTGTTTGTGAGTGTGAATGGTTGTCTGTCTCTCTGTGCTGGCCCTGCAATAGGACCTGTCAGGAGGGTGGGGGTCAGCCCCACACTTTGAGAACCCCTGACGGAAATACAGGTGATGGTCCAGGCAAAAATGAATATTTTAAAAAGTCTGTGCTCACAAAGATTGCTAACTGAAGCATACTGCATTATTTCATGCTGATTTGAGGTCGTAGTAGGTGGATAAAAGTGCATTTGCATATAGCTATCTTTAGGGCACTCAGCTTTCAAAAGCTCCAATTGCCCTTTTGAATGCTCGAAACATTCACCTCATCAGTTTGCCCTCTACTGTTAAGACATGCAAGATTGTCAGTGTGCCAGCTTGTTACAAAGTGGAGGTGTGGAGGTTGAGACTCTGTATGCCAAGCAGAGGGGATTTCACACACAGTTTTAAGCTGCTATTCAATGTAAATGGGACCTGGCACTGCAGCTGCCGAGCCACAAACACTCCCAACATGCCCAGAGGCGAAAGAGGGAAACGCTGAGAGAAGCTCAACCTATTGCAAATGGTCGCTGATGCAATCCAAATGACTGTGTGTCAATACACACCTGTCCTGTCAAAGCCGAGCAGACTCTCAGCACACAGCTACAGATGTATCAGAAGCCAAAGACCGCAAACTACTTTGTGATCGTCCTTTGTCCCTGTATGGTTCTTGAAAAATGCAAACTCAGCCCTTTCATTCATTTCAACTGAAGGCAGGAGGCTCAGGAACCACAACACAGGTTCATCTGGCAACAAAGTCGAACCAGCTCAACTTCTCCAAAATGTTATTCATCAAAGCCCAGTGCAAGTTAATCACATACATACACACTGATCGGTAATGTGTATACCTTATGCATCATTTAGAGAGGAGCTAAAATGTTTCAGTCAGTGGCCCTGCCTGACACTTACATCACATGAAGACAATTCATCAGCTGGAGAGAAAGGTCAGCGACTTCCTGTTCCATGTGTCTTCTCCATAAGTTAGTTTCAACCATTTATTCTGCCACTGACTTCCAGAAGGACTCTAACCTCCTTGTTTAAACAGGCTGAAGCCTTTTATCCAATGGGACAGTCGATGCACTTCACAATGAAACAGCGGCAGTTATGACCTTGCAGAGATTGTAGTATTGTTCTTGACTTTTACTGTGATCATCGCTGAACTGAAAACACAGTGATGGCCTCTTGCATGCAAGTAGTTTTCAGTGAAGCCAAAAGTGGATCGCCAGGACATGCGTTCTTAACAGCTCTTATCCTTGCAGTAACTATGGTTTTTAAATCATTCCATCACAACAAGACTTAGCAGAGGCATCATGACGGACACTGACTTTCAGCAGCTGAAGAAACAATGACATGATAACTTATCAGAGTTTCCACCTTAAAACTAGTGTGAGGGAGCAGGTTCCTCAAACATATCTCTTTTTTTGGCCAGTGATGGTGACATGTTTTAATACATTTATATATCAGTGCAAGTTTTTAATCATTTTCTAAAAAATCTTAAGGACCCTTTAGGAAGGTGGATGATGCCAGTAACACAGCCCCGTGTGAAGTTTTACCTCAGGACGTTTTTCAGTCTCAGTCCCTCCTAATGAAAAGAGGCTTCTGACTGAAATTATAGGAAATGTTAAACAAGTGCTTTCACCAACAAGAGGTCAGAATGGGACATCTGGAAAACGAGCGGAACACAGTAGAAGCATGGTGGGTAAATTTATTAGCAGTGTGTTTTAGCTTATAGGTGCATTCATAGAATTTTTAATGCATAGTATAATATAATAATAACAGCTGTAAAAATCATATACGTTTTTGAAACTCTTCAGATGAAGAAAGCACTGTCCAGCAATCATATAACACTGAATACCTGGAGGTCAGTGTCATGGTTGAAAAGGAGTTCCAAGATGAAAGTTGACGTGAGATCGCGATGTTCCCCGCATGTGAGAAGTTGTTGCTTCTCTTTATCAGTTAGAATAAAGCCAAATGAAGAAAACACTGTTGATTGAACGAATGAACAAGAAAAAGAATGAAACAAAAGACTGCAGAGGTGTCTCACAACCTCTGTCTCCATGGAGCTTCTCTGATTTGACTGAGCTATTTCATTTTTCATTTAACATAAAAGCATCACTAGGCTAAACACCTAACAAAGCAGCAGTGATCTAACAGTCTGTTGTATTTAAATGTGCATGACCATCAACTGCTTAAACGTGGTGTTTGTCTAATAAGACAGGCTGCTGTAGGAGTAGTCTGTGTACATGCAGAAGCTGTTGTGCGGACATGTGTTCACAATCAGATTACAAAGAAATAGGCATTTAAATTTTGATTGCAATAAACTGATCCACATTTCTTATTCTGTGAGAGCCGGCCTAACCCACCCTCTGTTCTGTGTTGAAAAGTTATCATCTGACTGTCTGCATCTCAGTTTTTGCAGCCAGTTTTGACTCGACAGCTGACGTAGGAGTTTCAACCTCTCCCCTGCCACCTCCTCCAGCTCGTCTGGGTGTTCCCAAGCCCGACGAGAGACATAATACTGTATAATACTGTTAAAATATTAGTGACACATTGTTAATTAGCTAAGCAGTTCATTTTAGATTTGCACAGGAGAAATAACAAGAATAGGACAAACCCATTAAAACAAACCTTTTTTAAATGTCTTTCACTGCTTTGCATGGGTGACATTAATTAACAAATAATATATTAAAGCTGAATATGTCATAACACTGTTGTAAATAAAGTGCAAGGGTGTGCAGATTTGTGGTAATCAGCTTTATTTCAGGCTTGTGGCAATTAAAGATAGTAACGCTGAGGTGCCCATGGCCTTAAATGCAGTGCAGATGTTCAGCTGATGTTTTAGCAACATAGATAATTAGGAATATCTGGTGCAAAATGTTGTGGTAGCAACACATCCATGCACTTTCCAAAATGTATGCACAGCTGTGTGCACTTGTTCCCTATCTAGCAAACACTATAAAGTGAGTGGGTGAGTGGGTGAGTGGACAGTTCTAAAAAACAGGCACAGACTTCATACAC
>VUQH01008591.1:0-17532 GCA_015106775.1 Etroplus canarensis
TAAACCTTACCTTTCACTCTTGCTGCTATCCTTCTGTCACGAAGCACCCCTGACACTCGTCTCCACCCACTCCAACCTGCTTGCACTCCCTTCTTCACCTCTCTTGTGCTCTGTCCGTGTCTTGTGATGGTTGACCCTGAGGTATTTAAACTCATCCACCTTCAGTACCTCTACTTCTGGTATGTTCACCATTCCACCTGCCTCACTCTCTTTCTGTCTTGCTTCTAATGACTTTCATTCCTCTTCTCTCCAGTGCATACCTCCACCTCTCCAGGCTCTCCTCCAACTTCTCCCTATTCTCACTACAGATCACAATGTTGTCTGTGAAAATTACAGTCCACTGAGACTCCTGCCTGACTTCATCTGTCAACCTGTTCATCACCATTGCAAACAAGAAGGGGCTCAGAGCTGATCCCTGATGTAATCCCATCCCACTTTGAACATATCTGTCACTCCTGCCACATACCTCACCACTGTCTCGATGTACTCATACATGTCCAGGACCACCCTCACATATTTCTGTGCCACTCCTGACTTCCTCATCCTATGCCACAGTTCCTCTTGGCACCCTATAATACAGTACGTTTTCTCAAGGTCCACAAAGACACAGTGCAACTCCTTCTGACCTTTTCTGTACTTCTGCATCAGCACTTTCAAAGCAAACATTGCATCTGTGGTACTCTTTCCTGGCATGAAGTCATACTGCTGCTCGCTGATGGTCACCTCTCTTCTTAACATAGATTTCCCATATCTTCATGGTGTGGCTCATCAGCTTGATCTCTCTGTAGATGCTGCAGCTTTGCACATCACCCTTCTTCTTGAAGATCTGTACCAGTGCATATCTTAGTTGACTTAGCTGAAATCTCTGCATGACAGATTGAGATCAGCATCCATGAATATAGATTTTTTTTCCTTTGATAATGCAAGGTTAGGAGTTGTCTTAAAGGATAAACCAGTTAAGTTTTCAATTAATAACATTATTTTTATAACCAAATATTACATACATAAATATTGTTGCGCTAAATCCCCCCTTTATGGAATGCTTTTAGAAATAACTTTTTCTTTATTCTGTAAATACATAAAAATAATTCAAAATAATTCCCAGACCAGAAAACTTGATGTCCCTTTACCTAAATACAACTGATCACAACCCATAACCCCTTGTAATCTCTTTTTTGTTTGTTTTTGTTTTGTTTTTCTTTTTAATTTGGTTCATTTTGTAATGTGCCCCACACACCCACACACACACACACACACACACACATACACACACAAATATATATATATATATATATGCATATTGCGTATATATTGTTTCTACTAGTCATTTTGATGCCTCGGCTTTTTTGGTAGTATATTGTTAATTTGAAACACAAACGTGGCTTTATGTCTGAATTATGATGTTTTTTGGGAGGAGGTAGAACAGATATTCTTGATTTTACATTTGGTTGTGATTCTGTTTCTTTTATCCTCTACTAAATTTTGTTTAAAAACAACAAAAAACCCCTTTGAAACAACAGTAGCAATTGAATCTTGAACTTGCAACACTCTCATTCAGCCTTGATAAGTGGATTCATTCATTGTATCTTCAGCTGTTTCCTGTATTTTTCCCAGGGGGTTGCCACAATGGATTAATCCATATCAGTAATTTGGCAAAAGTTTAATGCCAGATGTCCTTTCTTACACAACCTACCATGGTAAGAGGGGCTTGTGTCCACACCTGGAAGTGAAATAGGGATCTTTCACTTGTCAGGCTAATGTGTAAACTGGTACACTACAGGGACGCTTATTCATTTATTCATTCATTCATTAAAATAATTTAAATTACCTTCATTTTTCCTTTCAGAGGCATTTAGGTATCCTCTTTATTTAAAACATGACTCCTTGACAACACAGTTAATCTTATTCTTTTGTATATGTTTTGTATACAGTACTATGCAAAAGTCTTGATCCACCTTTAATTTCTTTATATTTTGTCAGGAAAATGGTAACTAGGTACAAGGATTTATTGAAATGTGCCAACATAAATGGAAAAACAGTACATAAGGCAAAAACAGTGTTTGTAAAATTCTCGTGAGCTTAAAAGTCAATATTTGGCATGGCCATGTTTTTCTTCAACACAGCCTGAAATCTCTTAGGCAAGCTTGCTTGTAATATCTTTGAGTAGTCTTCGAAAATAGTGCTCTAAGTTTCGTAAAGCTCTTTCTGGATCTTGACTGTCTTTTGTTCTGTTCTCTGTCAAGACTATCTCACACTGCTTCAATGATGTTGAAGTCTGGGCTCTGGGGGAGGCCAGTTGATGACCAATGGCGTCCCATTATGTATTTTTCTATCCAGGTAGGCTTTTACTGCACTGGGAGTGTGTTTGGGATTATTGCCATATTGAAAAAAGAGGCTAGTGCCAATCAGACACTTCTGAGATGGTATTGTAAGGTGGATCAAAATCCAACATTACTTTTCTGTGTTCATAATTCCATCAATTTTGACAAGATCCCCAACACCATTCGCAGAAATACAGTTCAATACCATGGCAGAGCCTCCACAATGTTTTACAGATGGCTGTAGGTACTCACTATTGTACCTGACATCCTCCATACATACTAGCAATAATTTGAACCAAAAATCTCAAATTTGGATTTATCCCTCCATAAGACCTGTTGCCACTGATTTTCAGTCCATTTCTTGTGTAGTTCAGCATACCTCAGCTTATTCTCCATGTTTTCCTTCCTTAAGAATGACTACTTGGCATTCACCCTACTGAGACCATTTCTGATGAGGCTTCGGCATACAGTGGATGGGTCAACTGAAGGGCCAGATGCATCTCTTAGGTCCTATGTCAGGTCTGTGCCAGATTTTCTTCCTGCTTCTTAAGGACATGACTTTCAGATACTGTTCTTCTGCTGTTCTGCTGATAATCTTTTAGGTCTGCTACTTTTTCTTTTGTCCAGCTTGTCCAGTTTCCTGAAATTTTTAAAGACACACTGCACACCATGCTGAGATGTCACGTTTTTGGTTAATAGTTCTTTGGTGCAAAAATACTAATTCATTCCTGTCAAACTGTGGGGTTTTTCTTTGCCATTTTTGTAGATTCAACCTAAGAAATGGGAACAAATTATATGTTTTTGCAACAGGCTGTGCCTAAAGATACAGTTTTAAAATGGGTCTCTGCTAAATAATTTGTTATTTGTAGACACAACTCTGGTTCATCCCTTGTGTCAGCCAGTCCCAAGCCAAACTTTGAAAGACCTTCAGAAAGCTTAGAGAGCTATTGCTCAAGATCACTTTAAAAAATTACAAGAAAGTCTGGCTCCTTGGAAGTAAAATATAAAGAAAAGAGGGGTGGCTCAAGACCTTTGCACAGTATTGTATATTCTTAATACAAATTTTACCTTAGATGGAACAAAAATGGATAAATTCTCCAATTCCCTTGCACTGTTAAAAGTTTTGTAACAGCGACTATAATAAAGGGTGATCTAAGGATGACTGTCTGGGAATAAAATTGAGAGTGACAGTATGACTATACAAGGTATATTCCCCTGCCTGGTGAGTGAAGATTGAAACTTTTTTTCTTTTTTTGTGAAGTCCTGGCTATGAGACCACATATTAATAATTGCATGCCCTCATTGGCATGACATGCATGGGTATGGTGAGCAAGTATTAACAGGAAGTTGACCCTGAAAAGCACGGGTTTAGGAAAATTACAAAAGTAAAGCTATTTTTATCATAAAGTCATAAAATTAGCAAAGCTAATATACTGCATAACTCATTGATGGAAATGTAAATATGATGTAATCTGTAAAAAATTTATAATCATATAACTATTTATGGAACGAAGTTATTGTCTCATTCATCCAAACAGTTAGGAGCTAAAAGGCTAACGAACACAATCTATAAACCTTGAAACAGAGACCAATTGTATTTGTTCTCTATACACTAAATCAGTGGTTCCCAAACTCTTCATATCTGCAGGCTCCTGATCAACCACAAAAAAGTTGATGAACTGGCTGAATTTTGTGAGTGAGATATTTAAAACCTCTGTCTTCTTCTGAGGCTTGGTATTGGCCAGTATCCCAACTGTGCAATTTTCTGGGTGCCTGTGTGATGCAGTAATGTAGTTCTTTCATTCTGGGTCATGACACAATACACCATAAAAAAACAGATGAACATCAAGTTAGATAATCAGGACAAGGACAAGGAGGGCAAGCCTCTGCTAAAGGTTGATATGTGCTACTTGCTGCCTGCTAGAGAAGCCCTTCTGTAAGCAATGCCTTCCCCTGTCACTGCTCAGAGGTACTGTTAATTCAGCCAATTCAGAGGACCATTCTGAAGGTGAGCCTTTATGTTGGGCCAGTTGAAGATGTGCCTTGTGGTAACATCATGGATCTGGAGTGGACCAGTTAACTGTCAAGACCTGAACAATCAACACCTTTAAACAGCCACACAACATGAAAGTGATGAAGTTCAGAAGGAAAACAGCTTTGGATGGGATGGGAATGAACATCAGTGAGGATCTGAGCTACACATCACATAGGTGTGATCTGGCTGTATCACAACCTGGTATGGCAGTTGTAATACTCTGGACTGCAAAGCTATATACAGGGTGGTTTGATCAGTGCAGCACTGAGCTGCCAGTCATCCTGAGCCTTTATAGACAGCGCCATAGAAGGAAGACACAGCAGATCCTCTCTGATCCCCACCACCCCAGCCACAGACTTGTCACACTCATGCCATCAGGCATGCAGTACAGGAACATCCAGACCTGCACCAGCAGATTCATGGACAGTTTCTACCTGCAGACTACTGGGCTATTGAACTGATGAAAAAAAAAAACAGAAAAAAATGAAACACCTTGCTCTTTCACCAAATTCCTGGAACCTCATCCCTGGCCCCTTAAATTATATTACTTCCTCACTCACTTATGATCTCCACTCACTTTAAAGCTAAGTTACCATACTGTACACATATAAAGTGCTTACCATACTGTACATATGTTGGATAATGCATATATAGATGTAAGCACTGCATTCTCTCCATGTAACAACTGCACACTGTTGTCTATTATATTTTTGTAATTTTTGCTCTGAGTCAAAGACTAATTTCAGGACTGGTAATGATGTGCAGATGTTATCTGCATACCACATTAAAACTTTGAACTAGTTAATTAGTTATTCCCCTCAATATTGCCCATTGATGGTGGCAGTCATGACATGACTGTACCTAGCTGCAACTGCTGGTTAGAGACTTGCTGCGATACTGAGTTTTGTACTGTTTGTGGGTGGATTTTTTAAATAGAACTTATATGGAATTTGAATACCCAATGAGGAACAAAATATGTGAATAAAAACTATATGAAAGTATGGCACAAAACTAATTGCACAATAGCCAATGACAAAATGCAGATGATGAAACACCAGTTATATGACTAATTGTCCATCTTTCAACTCCTCCGATGTTCGTTTTTAGAATGTAAAAAAATGTACCTTCAGCTGCCCCTTTGTATTCTCCCTAAGGGGTCACCACAGTAGATTAATCCAGAGTGGTTTTTTGGAAGAGGTTTTACAGCGAATGCCCTTCCTGACGCAACCCTCCATGGTGAGAGAGGGCTTGTGTCCCCACCTGGAATCGAACTAGGGACCTTTCGCTTGCAAGGCGAATGTGTAAACTACTACACTGTGGGGACACATGTTCTTTTTTTTTTTTTTTTTGAATATGTTACTAAAATAAATATATTTGGATTTTGGACTGTTTCTCAAAAATGTCACCCTGTTATTGTTTTTCAGTATTTTCTTTAAAAAAATAAAGAAAAGAAAAGAAAAGAAAAGAAAAGAAAAGAAAAGAAAAGAAAAGAAAATGGATTTTAAAGAAGAAAATATTCAACACATGGATAATGGGAATAATTGTTCACTTCAGATGAAATGAATGTATAAATAAATCCTGATGAAAGGGTAGAAAAAAGAGCAGTAAGGGCTGGAGACATGCATGCGTTTGATTTAAATAACACAAACTCAACCATAAAAGACCTGCTTGGTGGCTTTTATTTCTGGAGAAATATTAATAATGTATATGTGAATTATGTACACATGGCATGGTTTCCAAGTGACAAGAGTTGGTTTTTCCTGTATATAATTTTTAAGGTTTTTTTTTTGGCCATATCATTCCCTGATGGCACAATCACATCAAAGACTTTTCTCCCCCCCCCCCACAGAGGTCATATTCCTTCAATTTAGTTTCAGTCCATAATTTTTCCCCTGGTCGTACCTCCCCACCATTTGAAAAACACAGCGCCCAACCTCAAGCCTTTGAACTGTACAGCCACATCTTAACCACATTTTACCTTGAAAGCGATTAATCCAGCAGGACATAACGGAAGTAGGACTGTACACGAGCCAGGGGTTTGTACAGCGGTCCACACTGACGTTACTGTGGTGGAAGTCTGCCGTGTGTGATGTGGGAACATAAAAGCAGCCGCAGAAAGTGCGTGTAAGAGCTGTTTAACAGGGACTACAGTTTTCTCACTGGGATCCTCTGGCATATTAACCCTGCATTGTTCTTGATTGTACATGTGTGCACGTGTTGGTTTCGTCAGCTTGTGAACTGACTTGTATTTTAGTCCTTTCAGAGCAAAATCTCAGTGCGCAAATATTCATTTAAGCTGAAAATTTTGGGGGGGAATTCGTTTATACTGTGTGAATCTGTTAAGAACACCTTAAATTTTCACATAAAAAAAAATCACCAACAAGCTGTCAAATACACTGAATATTTTCCAAAGTACAAACACTTGGTTTGCAGTACTTAAGCAGAGTTTTCAGGTGTCTGTACTTTACTTGGATATTTCTTTTTTACAGCATTTTCACTGACTATCTTCAAACCGATTTGAACCTGAATGTAGGGGACAGTAAAAGACTATTGTTGCGGACATGCTTGACTGGTATAATAGACTAGAAATGAAAGAGGGGGGGAAAAACACAACTCATGCATCATTTATAACTCTATAGTCAAATTTTCTCTGTAGGTGTGGAGGCACACTCCCTGTACATGAATTTTACTATTTTTTTCCGTGTTCCTCAACACCAATTTACCCACATTATTTTGTGAAACTTTTCATCACCGTTCTAATCTGTACTAGTCTTTGTACAAGAAATTAATTTGTTCCCATTTTAAAAAGATGAGTACACGAGTCTTCCGTGGCACACATTTTCACACAAGGTTTTTTCCCCAATCATTTTTAAAAATTATGTTATGAACTACAAATATGTGTGAAGTTTTGCCACTAACAACGACTTGGTTAGGTTTAGGTATTAAAAAACGACTATGTTGGGTTTAGAGAAAAAATAAAGGTTTAGGTTATTCTCTTCATGGTGAAGCTTTTCCAGTTTTGCAGGAAAAAAAATCCTGCTTATGACACAGACTATACTTACCACTGAAATATATTAGTTTGAAAATTGTGCTCTGTAGATGTAATAATTCGTGTCCATGAGCAGGAAAAAATACATTACTTTTTCATCACTGTTGAACAGTTTTTTTTTAATTTAATCTGCTTTGTTTTCTCTGCTTGTGTTCAACATACATTGAGTTCAATAAAGTTCCTATTCCCTTGTACTAATATCATTTTTATGTTATATTAATATGAGATGAGGTTCATTTAAACAGCTCAGAGCGTGTACTTTTCAGTACTTCTACCAGCCGTTTTTTTGCTTTTAATATCTGTACTTATCTGTGTGTACTTTTGCCACATCGTTAATTAATTTAATGAGGTTTAGCGCGCTATGAGTCACAAAGGGTATACAACTGTTGCCACAATCCTAATATTGAACAAAAACGGGAAAGATAAGGAAGTATGACATTAGCTCACCTCTTCCCTTCATGTTTTTTCTTTCTCAGAAAAAAAACAACTTCAAATGAATTGGTTTTTCTCTGGTAGAGAAGAGGGGCAGATCTCCGACACAGATGGAAAGTTTCTCCAATGTAATGTGTGAAGAATTTAGCTCATATCGACCCGAAATGTAAAGGTTACTCTCACTTCCTCGAAAGATTTGAAACTTTGATTAGAGCACTCTTACATTAATTGCTATCCTTTTTTTTTTTCTTTGTAGTCCATCACACATAATTAAGTGTGAAAATGTGGTCATGGTGAATGATTTCGGATCGTACGTGATTGAAGGGACCGAAACAGGGTGGAAAGGTAGATTTTGTAAGCCTGTAACGTTGTTCCACGCCAGGTATTTTTTTTCTTTCCTTCCGAAGTATTCAGGACAGTTACCTAATATGATTTTCTGACCGAATATTGCCTAAGCCTTCTTGTTTGGGCGTTGCGTTTGATAACAATTTGAGCTCACCTGAGGGATGCCCTGGGAAATCCTGTATTGCGTCACTTGTCACATTTTCAGGGAGGGGCCCACCTTCAATAAAAGCAGGAGCGCTCACAGAGAGGCGCACACAGCAGGAAGCACCTGGCAAAAAAAAAAAAAAAAAACTCACCATGGATGTTTCTTTCACAACTTTTGCCACTCTTTCTTTTCTGCTTTTTGCGGCCACGTCTGGAGCTCCAGCCGGGCTGCAGGATCCATGCGCTGACGTAAAGAGCAGCTCTCTGAGCCTTAACCAAATTGCCAAAATGGTATCCGTGGAGGTAAGTGTTTTGTTTTATTTATTTATTTAACCTTTTTCTTATTGTCTACCCTTTAAACATGAGTGGGGGAAACCTTTCAGAGAACCTCTGGACTGTGTTTTGTCCACTCTAACCAAAAATATGCAATAGACCCAATTGAAAAATTCCTTTTCACCAGCAACTCATCTTTCGTTGATTTAGTTTTAAGGTGGGCAGAGATTGCTCAGTCTTGCATAATTTAGACCAAAAAAAATGTTGCATTATAGCTTTGTGTTTTTTTTTAATTTTTTGGCGCTGTTTCCAAATTATCTGCAGGCACGAAAAGGCTTGACAGGTGAAGCAACATTCAACACCTCGCTCATTTGGATGGAGGCTAAAGACATGTGTGATCCTGAGACTCTGAAACAGAAATCTATGGTAATGTTGCAATATCAACGATAAGAGAAGAGTTGTACATATCTTCGCTGACTGAGGTGCGATTATTGATCCTTGTCTGCTCTTTTCTTCTTCAGGCATGTACCGGGAAGATGCTCACGGTCTTAACTCGCTACATAGCTCTGCTGAAGAGGATTTCTGAATTTCAAAGCTGCTCAGCTCTTGCCAGCCAAGTGATGCCAGAGATAGAGAGGCTGCACAACGACATGGCCAAATGCGTTAAGACCACTGGAGGATGGAGTGAGGAGATGGTAAGTTTGCTCAGCTCATATAAGTCCCACTATTTATTAGATTGCATTATATATATATTTTTTAATTTCAGCTATGTTATAATATGTCTTGTTTGCTCCGATTCACCTAAAGCCCAACGAGAGTAAAGATGAAGTTGGGAACTGGGAGGAGCCGTTGCTGTGCCACTACACCCTGGACAGACTCTTCTCCTTCTCCATCCTCGCCGCCCGCGTCTTCGCTGTCGGTGATCCGGCTGGTCACGCGGACGGATCGGCCCAGAAATGCATGTAGAGCCTCACGTGTCTTCAGTGTTTCCCATTGCTGATCGTATTGAGCATCCTTTAATTTGATCACACTGATCAAAGTTTGTAGTGCAGTTTTCTGTAGCTGATAATGTATCTAAAACAGTGTTTCCACCCTGGCTGCTGCCATGCATGCGTGGAAATGTTTATTTTTAGAAATGTGATATTTCCCGTGGATTTTTAATCTGATATATTTATTAAACTTTATCTTATTTATTGTATTTATTTGTTGATATTCATATAAATCAACTAATGCTTTTGTATTCATCTCTTTGTATTTTTATACCAATTAAAATATAATAAACTACATTACTTGATCATGTGTGTCTTTTATGAATTACGTCACCATAATATTCATTTATTTATATATTTATTATTCTGTTTGCCGAAACGATCGCGATAAATGCTTACTCATTCAGGAAATTTGTAAAGTTACCTGCACTCAGGAACCCCTCTTCTCTTTGAATAATTTTGAATAATAATGTGCTGATGTAGGAGGGAAGCTGTGCTTTCCTAAAACATTCCTGCTGCTCTTCGGAGATCCACAACTTCCTGCATACTTCCTCTCAGCTAGTGCCTCTGCTCAGACGAGTTTATTTGCACTCTGATGATGAAACACTCATCCAGCGATAATTCAAAGAAATAATACAAAAGGGGAAGGTGGCGAGGAAGGCAACATGCTCTAAGGGGAAGAGGAAGTAGCAATGAGGCCAGTGAGTGTAAAGGCATTGACAAATGCTCAACAAGGAAGTCTCTCCTAGTGCGTGATTTGATATCCAGAATGTATTCCACCTCCGTCGTGTTATCGCCCACATGCTGTCTTTAAAGTTTCAAAACTCCACAGTTTACATTAGTTACTGGAGAGCCAGCTCTACTGTAATGGCTCTAAGAGCAAAGGAGGAAATTATCTGTTTATTCAGCAACTTTATAGAAACCAACAAATTCTTTACAAGCAGTGAGTAGTAGTAGTAGTAGTAGTAGTAGTAGTAGTAGTGGTAGTACAACCTCAGTTCCAAAAAGGCTGGGAAGTTGTGTAAAATATAAATGAAAACGCAATGCAATGATTTGATGAACTTCATAAAAGAACATAAAAAACATAATAAATGTCGAAAGTGAAGCATTTTACTATTTCATGAAAAATACTACTTCAGAAAAGTTGGGACAAGGGCAATAAAAGGCTGCAAAAGATGGTGATACTAAAAAGAAACAACTGGAGGAACACTGGGCAAGGATCAAAGTTGATTGGCAACAGGCCAGTAATGTGACTGGCTATAAAAAGAGCACTTTTTAATAGCCAGGGGCAGATGTTCAACAATCTACTAGAAACTGCATCTACAAATTGTGTAGCAATTTCAGAATAGTGGTCCTCAATGTGAAATTGCAAAGACTTTAAATATTCCATCACCTACAGTACATAATATTATCAAAAGAGTCCAAGAATCTGGAGGCATGTCTGTGCAAAAACAAAAAAACAAACAACTTTATTCATCCCCAGAAGGGGAAATTCCAAATCACCAACACTCTTTTTGTTAGATGTTACACACACACACTTGTACATGCAACATGCAGTAGTGAGGGAGGTTGGTGAGCGAGGCTGCCCATTACAAGCACCAGAGAGCAATGCAGGGGGTTTGGTGCCTTGCTCAAGGGCACCTCGGCAATGCTCAGGGGGTGAGCCAACATCTCTCCGGCCTCTAGTCCATCAAGAGACATGACCAAAAACCAATACTGGATGGTGATAATCTTCAGGTCCTCAGGAAATCACTGCATGGGCTCAAGAACCCTTCCAGAAATCATTGTCATTGAAAACATTTCACTGTGCCATCTACAAATGCAGGTTTAAGATCTATCATGCAAAGAAGCCATGTGTGAACATGATCAAGAAATGCCGCTATATTCTCTAAACCAAAGCTAATTTAAAATGGACTGGGACAAAGTGGAAAACTGTTCTGTGGTCAGACGAATTGAAATTTGAAATTGTTTTTGGAACTCATGGACACCGTGTCTAAAGATCAGAGGGACCAGTGAGTTTATTTTCAGTACTCAGTTCAAAAGCCTGCATTTCTGATGGTATGGGGGTACTTTAGTGCCCGTGATTTTGATGGAAAGACACCATCAGCGCTGAAAGGTATGTACAGATTTTAGGGCAACATATGCTCCCCTCCAGATGACATCTTTTTAAAAGAAGGCCTTGTATATGTCAGCAAGACAATGCTAAACCACATACTGCAGCTATTATAACAGTGTGGCTTCATAGTAGAAGAGTCTGGGTGCTGGAATGGCCTGCCTGCAGTCCATACCTTTCACCAACTGGAAACATTTGAGGCATCATGAAATGCAAAATATGACAAAGAAGATCAGCTGCAGGACTGTTGAGCATCTAGAATCCTATATCAGAATAGAATGGGACAAAATTTCTCTACCAAACGTCCAGTAGCTGGTCTTCTAGGTTCCCAGACCTTTAAGGACAGTTGTTAAAAGAAGATGGGATGCTACACAGCTAGCATTTTTCGCAAAATAGTGGAATGTCTCACTTTTAACATTTGGTATACATTGTTTTTATTCGTATTTTACACAACATCCCAATCTTTCTGGAATGCTGCTTGTAGAAGAGCAATATTAAAGTAACCAAATCAATGGATGCATTTCAGGTCAGATATTTACCAGTGAGTAGGATGAGTGAAAAGATTTTTTTGTGTAAGGATTTATTGTTTTGTGAGAAGTGAAGTACTTACACATACATTAGTGGAAGGGTGATTTAATCTGGAAATTCAAAACGTTAGTTAGTCACTCGTGGGATTATATGATGTCATTAACAGTGCTGCATGAGATGTGAAGAAAGATTTTCAGGAACATAATATTACACAGACATGAGTAGTATGTAAGCAGTCTCGTGATGAAGGGTGGCTTTAAAATTGAAAGAATTTGGTAATAAATTTTGTTTTAGATATTTTAAAATACTGTCCTTATTACAGTTCAACAACAACCATGATAACGATAAAAATAATAATTTTATTTACATAGCACTTTTTCAAACACACAGTTACAAAATTACATTAAAGAAGACAGTTACAAACGTACATTAAAGAAGTATACATATCCCAACATACAAACATACAGTTAACCACACAGTTACATTCCTTCATACTATATACTACATAGCCAAAAATACTGGGTGAAAGATTAAGGAAAACCTAACCAATAAAATGACTTTCAGCAGTCATTTAAAACAAACTACTGATTTAAGCGACTTGATGGGCTGAGGGAGGCTGTTCCAAAGCTTAGGTGCTACAACGAAATTGCTAATCCATGGTCACCCCTGGATTTAAACTAAGACTGTGGAACTTTTAAAAGACCCTGAACAGATGCCTGGAGAGGTTAACTGCTGGAAAAAAAAAAAATCTCAGCAGGTTCAATGCATTTTAAATATACATTTAAAAATGATTTCTGAATTTAACTGGAAGTCAATGAAAGGACGCAACAATAAGGGTGGTGTACAAGAGCCAGCTATCTTTTTCAGCAGCATGGTGACTGTGTTTTTAGTCTTATGAAAAACAGGCACGGGGGGACTGGGAAATATACATGAAAAGTGAGCTACAATAATCAAGACAGGCGAAAATTAAAAAGTGTATTAACAGTTACAAGTTACTGGCTGACAGTATAGGTCTGAGTTTTGCAATGTTTATTTAATGTTTATTTATGAAAAACACTAGCCAGTGGGATTCATCCTGTGTATGTGTACCAAATTTTGAAGGAAGTCCATTTGATTTGAGACATTTGATAAAAATCTAAACTGTCAATATCATGGTGGTGTTAGAGAAAACACGAGGGGAGCACCAGAGTCATTAGAATTATGCCTCTGGAGACAATGAATGCCTATGTTGTGCCTTTGGACCGAAGAGGTGGCTCATTAGAACTGCTTTTTTTGCTGAAAATGCTAACACTTTAGTTTTGACTCTGGAAACAGCAGTTCTCAAAACAATAACTCGAGGTCTACTTGCTTTTTTCCTGTTCCATTATAGTACAGGAATTGAACATGATTCCGAGCCCCTCTATGACTTTCTCATTTGTTAACCTGAAAGCCCTGCTTGGTCATTCGTTTTTGATCTTCAATTCAACAAAAATTGAGTGAGAAAATATAAAATGTTCATTTAAAGGATGTGAATATGCAAGCCCAAATTCTTCAGAACATCCTGCACATTCAGTAAGTGGTCAGTGGTAATGACATCACTTCTCTTTTTATTATTTCCTTACCCACTGCACATGCTACTGGGAAACAATCTCTGCAGGGTGCTGTAATAGTACTTCTGCTTTTTTCCTCTTACATCAACCTTATCATAAAGACTCACCAAGATGCTTCCCTTACCGTAGTTTAAAACTGTTAAGGGGACTACAAATAAGAACAACTCAGGTGGCGACACAGAGAGAGAAACATGGAACAGGTCAGATTGATTTTATGAAGAGTAAGTGCTTAAAGGAAAAGGGCTAGGGGTTGCCAGCAAGCAAGGGAAAGCAAAGTTGGATGGCAGGAAGAGGGAAGTGGTTACTGTAGGTACAGTAATTGACAGAGTATGAAGGAAATGGGGACAAACACTCAAGTCTGTGCACACAGAACTGCAAGAAACAGAACAACAACAACAATATCGACAACAACAACAACAAAAAGACAGCTCAGGGAAAGTGGCAATTATCAGTGTTTGGCAAAGAAGTAAATAGCTTGGCCGTAGAACACAGAGAATGCAAACTGGTCTGCTCTGACTTGAATACACCTCTCAAATCCCATAAAAAGAAGACACAGGTCAACAGACCTGCAATCAGTAACTGCAGGCAAGTCCCTTGCTAGCTTGACAAAAGCTCATATCCTACATAAATTTAATTAAGGAATTTCCACACTTGAGTTTACTGCTCAGAGTTTAATATCCAAACCAGCACAGCTGTTATTTGTTCTATATACTCATTTCTCTGGGGACAATGAATGTCTGCACAAAATTTCATTCTGTACCAAAGAAGTGTTTCCTTAGAGGTTTTGTTTTTCACACAGAAAAGAGCAATTGCCAAAATAGTCTTAACTGAAGAGCCATTTACACTTTTGTTCCAGACTTTGCCATCAATAGTTTGAGTGTGTTCACTTATAAATATTCAGCTATAATTCTCATTTGTGTGAACTTATAAGAATTCCTCAGTTGTTCATTGTTGTCTTTGGAAATGTATTGATAAATATAAAATTTCCATTCCAAAATGTTCTCAGACTGTCAGACAGAGAAGTGTGATTTGTCACTCTACAGAACACATTTCTATTGTTCCAGAGTCCAGTGGCAGCGTGTTTTACACCACTCCATCCAACGTTTGACATTGTGCTTGCTGATGAAAGGCCTGTGTGCAGCCGCTCACCCATGGAAACTCGTCCCATCAGGCACAGAGTTTTTGTTCTAACGTTAATACCAGAGGATGCTTGGAACTCTGCACTGACTTACTCAGCAGAGAGTTAGCAACTTTTACACACTATGTGCCTCAGCACTTGTTGATCCTGCTTTGTAACTTTCCGTGGTCTACCTCTTTGTGACCAAGTTGCTGTGGGTCCCAAATGCAAAAATACAACTTACTGCTGATCATGAAATATCTTGGAGGGAAGAAATTTCACAAACTGATGTGAAATTTCTCTTTAGAATAACTCATTCCTTCACAAATGGTCGTAAAGCCAGACTGCACGGCTAGGTGCTTGATTTTATACACCTGTGGCACTGGGACGGAATGGAACGAAATGAAACATCTGATGAATGTGAGGTTGACCCAATACTTTTGTCCATACAGTGTATTAATTTGTTAGATATTTATTTTTGCTGGATACTCTAAACAACAAACATTTCATCTGGTTATTTGATCCGATCCATATATGTATTCCTCTGGGGACATTTAACGTCTATACAAAATATCAGTCTGGACCAAGGAGTTGGATTCTTAAAATAATCTTAACTCAAAGTCCACTTGCTCTTTTCTTCCAGGTTTTATCATGAACAGTTTGAGTTTCTTCACTTACAGTGCAAAATCTGTACATTTTTATTATGATTTGCAGATTCTGATCTGTTCTGTGACCTTTCATTCCTGTCAGCCTGAAAGCTCTACTTTGTCATTCTTTCTTGCCTTTGCAAATAGCAGCTTGAGGTCAATAAAAATTTACTGAGGTCAATAAAAATGTACAGAGGTTGATAACAATTCACTGGAAGGTATAAAATTTCCATGCCCAAAAATGTGTGGCTTGGTAAGTCTGTTTCTCAGCACATCCTTCACATTTAGCTAGTGATCATTAGAAACGAGATCACTTCCTTTTTTACACAGCGCTTTTCAACTGAGAAGCACTCTCCTTAGGTTGACTAAAAGGTAACAGTAGTTCCGTTTTTGATCCACTTTCATCAGCGCACACTTCCCACCTCTCCAAGATGCTTCTTTTACCATAACCTCAAACATATTAATTATAGAATGAATTTCCACACTTGAGTTTACTGCTCACAGTTCAGTATTCAGAGACAACCTATTCCACCACTCACTATTGTAGGTGATCAAAGAGATTCTGTTTACTGTATTTCAGCTTTATAAAAGAAAAACCTATCCAGCACTACTTTAGGATGAGTTTGCCCAAAGGCAATATTTTAGCACTTTACTGACAAAAAAACTGACATGCTCTTTATTGGGTTGTGTGGACTCTTGATTTTTTTTAAATTGCAATACTGCTTTATAGCTGTGCTTGAGATGTGAGTAAGTGAGATGATCCAAGTGACTCACACCCTCCAACTTACTTCCCACAGTATAAGATATACTGTGGGAAGTAAGTTGTCACAAGGCTGGACAAAGGAGGTAAAACCAAAGGAGTGGTAATTAGAAAGAAGTTTCTACTACAAAGTTGGAAGTGACATTAACTCAGGTGCAATCAACAACAAACCATAAAGAATGGAAGACAGAAGGGGGGTGATGTGACTGGCCTACTTCCACAGGTTTTCAAAGTTTTCCAGTTGATAGCAAGAAAAATAAAGGTCATTATGATTATGGGGAGCTAAAGAATTAAAGTCAATTGCTGTTTCCTGGTTTGAGACTGGCCATTATTTTTTTGTACAGTAGGTACAGATAAGCATCAAAACATGTGTAGTGGTGCCTGGGCTCAGCTGATGCACGTGGTTCCTGTTCATTGGCATATTTAACCCAGCAGTTATATTGAAGCCGTTTCAAGCATCAAGTTTTAAAATAGCATTTATCCCTTTGCTCTGGTTGATAAAACAGATGCCATGGTCCCCGGGTTTTGTTTTGGTTTTGTAACCTTTAGTTAATATGACAAAGTTTGAGTTTCTGTCTTCCGAATGGTAACTGTTTACAACCCAAATTCCAGAAAAGTTAGGACATTCTCTAAATTTGAACAAAATGAAAACTAAAAGCCTTTCAAATCACATGAGCCAATATTTTATTCACAACAGAACATAAATAACATAACAAATGTTTAAATTGAGAAATATTGCAATTTTATGCACGAAATGAGCTCATTTCAAATTTGATGTTTGCTACAGGTCTCAAAATAGTTGGGACATGGGCATGTTTACCATGGTGTAGCATTTCTTCTTCTTTTCAAAACAGTTTGAAGAATTCTGGACATCGAGGTTACAAGTTTCTGGAGTTTTGGTGTTGGAATTCGGTTCCATTGTTGCCTGATATAGGTTTCCAGTTGCTGAAGAGTTCGTGGTCGTCTTTGACGTAGTTTTCGCTTAATGATGCGCCAAATGTTCTCTATAGGTGAAAGATCTGCACTGCAGGCAGGCCAATTCAGCACCCGGACTCTTCTCTGACAAAGCTATGCTGTTGTAATAGCTGCAGTATGTGGTTTTGCATTGTCCTGCTGAAATACACAAGGCCTTCCCTGAAATAGACAGGGGAGCATATGTTGCTCTAAAACTTTTATATACCTTTCAGCAT
>VUQH01008595.1:0-15657 GCA_015106775.1 Etroplus canarensis
TCAGTGATTTATTTATATATATATATATATATATATATATATCTATATATATATATATATATATATATATATATATATATATATATATATAGACAGATAGATAGACAGATAGATAGATAGAGAGAGAGAGAGAGAGAGAGAGAGAGAGAGAGAGAGAGAAAAGCCACTGAAGCAAAGTGGCTTTGCTACATTGCCAAAACCAAAGTAACTCAGTGCAACAATAGCAGATTTAAATGTTTGGTTCCATCTACTGGACAAGACAAAACATTGCACCTAAATCATAACTTCTTGTGTGAAAACACTTTTGGCACCTTCACAAATCAAAAACTTAGGTCTTGGTAATGTACTGTGGAAGTTAGTTACAATCCAATGACAAGTAACTTTTACAGCACATACATTTTCATTCATCATGTTTTCCCTTTATTGTACTGATTGTGTCAGTGTTTGTGTCTTGCACAGTGACTCATACAGTATGAGTACTCACTTCTCCTAAATGCTTTTACTCTTACAGTTAGCCTTTCCTCATGAGACTTTGTCACTTCAGACCTGTACAGTTTCTGCTGGTGCTTTATATCATGCTCACTAAACGTTTTCAGATGGCACACAATGTCAGTATACTGTTGGTCAATTCAGTTCCAATGCAGCAGGATCAGAAAATGTTTATACTGTACTTACAGAGTATATTTAATGTTATCTGTCTTGCAAGTTGAATGTTGTATGTATGCATATCACACTTTCACTTTCTTTCACAATGATTTGTGTTTTTAACTAAATCTCTCATCAGTTAGTATCACCTCAGTGCAGCAATTTGATAGAACACAATTTATGTTTTATCCTCATGCACACAGTACTTACATTAAGTACAATAAAGGCAAAAAAAGGTCAAAAACATTGGGAGACAGCGGAAACTTCAGTAGAGGAGGCGTTTTCTGCTACAGGATGTTTTCTCTCAAGAGACTGTTTGTGAGCTTCAGTAACTTCTGCGCCGTGGGAGTGCTTCAGTCAGAAGCAGAGCAAGGATATGATGCATTACAGTCAAAGGAACACGTGCATGATGATATCGGAGTAGCAGATCAGATTTCTTTGCCCTCATACAGTCCATGCAGTTCGCTGGGGGAGCTTCAATGTTCTAGGTGATGAAGGAAAGCCTTGAGAGGATCATTCCACTGGAGGCAAATTCCCACTCTTGGTGCAGAAGATGAGAGTTTCCTGGATGTTCATAATCCTTCTGGGTTGCAAGTTATCTCATGCTGATGATCAGTGTCAGAGTGGATGTATCTCTGAATGCAAGGGTAAGTTGTAGATTTCAACATCATCACAATATGAGTATTATTATGAATTACTTTAAGCTAGAATCTAGATTATAGCAATTATTACTTGGCAATGGGTACAGTAGGACTGTAGGAGGTTTAATCTGTAAACACTGGGGTCAGCATAAAAATGAGCAGTGCAGTAGAACTTAAGTATTTAATGTCTTTAGACAGCTGAACTACAAACTACAAGGAAGTACCAACTCTGGTTTGACATTTCCACTACCCTTGAGTTTTTACTGGGTTATGATTGGATGCGTAAAATATGTGGGGGTTAAGTTTAAAGAACACATGTTTATATTACTAACAAGATCATCCTTCCAGTGGTAACTGCTCTGGTTTAGAAGGCATTCATTTCAGCATCATTATATCCAACAAATAGATATTCCACTAAATGATATGAGGTTCATGCATTACAGTGCTTAGTCTGCGTCTGACTCAAGTCTGCCACTCTGGTCACAAATTTTATGTGAGTCTATCTGAAAGGTACATGTGCTGATATCAAACGAATTCCATGTGGGGGTGGACTTGCTCTGAAATGGTAGGTTTCAAAGTTTTAATTTCAGTTTGGGGGGAAATCATGCAAATATATTAATCTTTGCAGGAGCTTTACTGATATGAAGTCATTTACTTTGCAAAGCATTGGTAGCAAAGACATCAGCATTATTTTTCCAAGCCTTAAACTAAGATGATGTTAATCAAACAAAAAAAGTATATTATGCCATGTATGTAAGAAACATTTATGATCAGAAACCAAAATGAAATTTCAGCCTGTATAATTTTCACACTTTTCTTTCCAGAAAAGTTGAACACTTACTCCGTACCTTCAAATGGCTCCTTGAACGTGTCTGTGGTGTGTCCGCATGTGCCCTGTGGACAGGATAACATGTTTGAACTTCTCAAAGATGGGGAGGCGATATACAGATATCACAATACCACACAAAACAGCAGCACAGGACAGGGCATGGAAGTGACAGCACACAAACAAGGAAATTTTGTTGTATTCCACATTACTGGAGCAGGACGAACAGTCAAAACTAGTGGAGTCTACAGATGCATGGCCACCAAGACATTCCCTCCTCCTCTATTGAAAATATTTGGTGGTCCTGTGGCTGTAATAGGTAAACATTCCAAAGAGGTGTCAAGGTTTTGAGCAATGATACACAGATCATTTTGTGTGTATACAATACTAAACACCCCCTGAATATGCTTCTTTCAGGACTGTCTATCAATCAAACAAACTGTATCCCTGCAGAAGCTCCACAAAATAGAAGCCCATGGATGTGGATAATGGCCGTTGTTCTTCTCGGCACCTACAGCGTAACAGCCACTGTCCTTGCACTGGTCAACTGGGTAAGACTTTTCTGAAGGACATGTAAGAGGAAAAGCAGAGCTTGAAACAGTCATTTTTAGACAATTCTTTTGCTCTTTAAAAATCTTTAATAGAGCCTGACTGGATTTTATGGAGTAAAAATTTCCTATATCAACCCTTCTGTCAATATTTTTTATATGAAAATGCAGAAAGGTATGCTAAAAAGGGAAAACGGAGATTTTCCCTTTTATATGGGCTTTTTAAAAATTTCCACTATTTAATTCACAAATTGTTCAGCAACTTACACTGAGGGCCTGCTTCAGTCTGCACCGCCATCTGCTCAGCTTTGATGCTACTCTGCCACATATACTGCAGACACTGCTTAGAGTATTATGGATAAACTGTAATATATGGACAAAAGTGCTGGGCCACTTAATAATTGAATTCAGGTGTTTCATTCAGTCCCATTGTCACATGTGTATAAAATCAAGCACCTAGCCATACAGTCTGCCTAAAGTCATTCTAAAGAACTCACTGAATATCACCATGGCACTGTAGCAGGACGCCACCAATGCAAGAAGTTTGTTTGTGAAATTTTTTTCTGTCAAGATATTCCACAATCAGATGTAAGCGGTATTACTACAAACTGGAAGTGTTTAGGAACCTCAGCAACTCAGCCATGAAGTGGGAGACCATGTATAGTTACAGAGCCAGTGTTCTGCTGACTCAATACCTGCGGAGTTCCAGACCTCCTCTGGCATTAACATCGGCATAAAAACTTTGCACCAGAAGCTTCATGGCATGGATTTCCATGGCCAAGCTGCTGCGTGCAAGTCTTACATTGCCAAGCATAATGCCAAGTGTTGGATGGAGTGATGAAAAGAACACTGCCACTAATCTCAGGAGCAGTTCTGTGCAATGACAACTCACTTATTTCTCTGGCAGTTGAAGTCTGGGTTTGGTGAATGCCAGGAGAATGTTACCTGGCTGACTGTACTGTACCAACTATGAAGTGGAGCAGTGGTGGAAGAGCGATAATGCTATGAGGGTAATTTTCTGCAGTTGGCCCGCGCCCCTTCATTCCAGTGAAGGGAAAGAGAGATAAGATAAGATAGAACTTTACTGATCTCACAGTGGAGAAATTCACTAGTTACAGCAGCTCAAAACGTAACATGCAGTGAGGTGCAGAGAGTTGGAAATGTGCAAGATATGGTAGATAGGTGTCAATAATGAGTAATAAAGGAAAAAATATAAAATATAAACATCTTATGTACAAAAGAAATAAATTACTTCACTAGGAAGTTAATGAAAGTGAAAGAATTGCAGGTTATGTTATTGCACATTTGTACTGGCAGGGTTTTTACAGATCTTAATGCTTCATCTTACCAAGACATTCTAGCCAATGGCCCTTTTCTGTCCCTGCATGATCGTGGCCCAGTGCACACAGCAAGATCCATAAAGGCATGGTTAGACAATTTTGGTGTGGAAGAACTTAACTGACCTGAACAGAGCCCTGACCTCACCCCCATCAAGCACCTTTGGGATTAACTAGAATGGAGATTGCAAGTCAGGCCCTCTCCCCAAACATCAGTGTCTGACCTCACAAATGTTCTTCTAGACAAATTGGCCAAAATTCCCAAAGGCACACTCCAAAATATTGTAGAAAGCCTTCCGAAAAGAATGGAAGTGGTTATAGCAGGAAAGGGGGGAGGACCAATTCTATATTAATGACTATGGATTTTGAATTGGTTGTCATAAAAGTGTGTGTAGGTGTGATGTGTGGGTGGCTCAATATTTTTGTCCCTATAGTGTATGTTGTGATACCATTTCTAAATGACTATTTCTTCATGATCTTGGTAAACCAGTTTATAGGTCAGACTCTATTATGCAACCATTTTTGGGAAATCTAACTACTGCAAGAAAAACATTTTTTTGTTTCATACAATCAACACACAAGTGTTGAGCATTTTTTCCCAGTTTTGTAATTTTGTATTCATATCATTCTGTTTCTGCTGGTTGCAAATTTAGTCACTTTCTTAACAAAATTATTTTACTTTTAGAATTTTAGAAAAAAGGCAGAAAAAACTCAGGAAAAATATATTTTGATATATTTTTAAACATTTTATTTTTTAAACATTTTTTTAAAAATGTAAACTGTGTGGCCCAAGTTTCTCGCCAAGATGGTCTAAAACTCTTCTCTATGTGCGTTCTGCCTTCTGCCTGGAAACCAACATGTTATGCATTCGACTTATCAGTTAGTACATTTTGACATTTGTCTTGGCTTGAAAGTTAAGCCACATCCAAAAATGCAAATATCAATTAAAAAACCCCTACCATATGAAACTATAAACTAAATTATGACATGCGAGCTATACTTCAGGTCCCTGAACGCCCTGAAGAAACTGACAGCCACAACCCTGACTTCATTTGCAGACATAACACCTGACACTTTCTGAACCTTGGAGCTTCAGGTAAATGGAAGTTCTTCATTTTGTTTTCATGTGTCTTGCAGTCAAAGCTGAAGAAGACATGCCAGAGTGACTACATGAACACCAAACCCAGAGTGCTCAGGGATCGCAAGAAAAAAGGCCTTCAGAGTATACCACGACACTTCTAATCACGCATGCTTCATCGGATCATTTGCACAGCTTAGACATATGAGATACCCTTGCAGTAGCTTACTCTAATCAAATGCAAAATTATGAGTGAGGTTTGTTTTGTTTTATATAATTTGTTATTAATGTAGTTGTTTTTTGTGTCTACACAGCAAAAGTAGCATTTTTCTTTAAAACTGTGTCTGTATGAAACATTAAAAAACACACAAACACCCAAAGTTTCTGGTTTTGCTCAGTTCCTGTTTCACTCAGTCACTGATTCTGCCTGACACACACACACACACACACACACACACACAGAACTGTAATTGGGAACCCCTATCTTGTGGTTGAAACAGAAGGTGATGTCTAAATGAGGGGACTTAACCACATTTAAAGGTTTGCAAATCAGTGTGTTATCCTGTGGATCACAGTGGCCACACACAAAATGTCACAGGCCTCAAGAACCTGCAGAGTCAATAATCAAGATTTTATGCAAAGCATTTAATTTCCCTTTCAGTTTTGTATCCTCTTATTTCTAAGAAAACAGAACGTCTTCTCGAAAAGTTAGCATCACTGAGGCTGATGAGAACCAGATACAAAACGTGGAACAGCAAACACTTCAAGCAATAACAATTTGCTCTATTTCCTGTCTTCCCCGCTCGTATTTTTTTTCATCCTTGGTGCATTCTGCAGATGTAGCAGCTTCAAAGGGACTCCACCTTTACCTTGCTCACCTTGCACTTATTGTGCAGTTACTGCAGGCGTTCACACTGGTTTTATTGGTTTCATTCAGTAGCACAGTTTTACTTCAACTACTACCACAAGCATCAGCGAGACTGACATGTTGTTTCTGTTAGGCTTTGAGAAATGATTAAAAACGAACGCTGACGAGAAAAGAATTCTTTCCTCCCACACAGTAGATTCTCCTGAAGACAGGCGCTCTTATAAACTGGGGGCGAGAGCAAAGAAAATTTCAAGTTTTCTGTAAAATAAGTTATCTGAAATCAGCAAAGTTACATTCATGCAAATTTTACTGAACCAAAGAATCCCTTACAGTCCTAATCAGGGTGTTTTTTCCTAGAAAAAATAAATTATTTCCTATAATATGCACAGATGAAATGATTCACTATTGGTAATAAGGAAATAAGTATTACTTTGAATTCAGAAGTGATATGTAAGAGGTATTTTCTGATGGTATCCTGATAAAAGTGTAAATTTGCCCTTCGTGTGCAGCTCATCTTTCTTTAGCTAAATGTATCCAGAGACTGGGGTCATTTTAAATACTTTAATGCATTTGCTCCTTCTGAATTAATAACAAAGCTTTGAACAGTACAACAAAATCTGCGATCATAATGACTGAGCTCTTTGTTTCCAGTTAACACTGATATCTGCCTTTAAGATCCCAGGTACTTCTTTTCAGGTTGCGTTTCTGATCTGTGTTGTTCTGGAAAAATCCGTTCCCTGAGGAAGTCAGTCCTCTTTTCCTCAGACACAGACTGCAGCTCCTGCTCTGTTACCTGGAAGAACAGAATAAAGATCATATAAATCTTCCTGTCACTGTGATACTTCTACCTCACAAAAATTCTTTCATTACTGGCAGTGTAACTGAAAGACAATAACCTAAGGTACACATCAAGTAAATCAGAAGCATTATATCTACAAGGAGTAAGAGTTTAATGAAGTTAATCTAGGTGAAAAACAAAACGTGATATATTTGCAGGAGATTATTAAAATTGTATGAACTGAATTCTCACATGTTAGAATTAGCAGTGTTTTGCCTTTTAAACTAATTCTAATGCATACGCAAACTGATACATGTGTAAGCTCAGGTGTAGATGTGGAGTTACTAAAAGGTTTAGAAGCTAAAATAGTAGAGAGAAGCTTTTTAAAAATACTTTATTAAAGGTTCTAATGAAAGAAAGAAAGCCAAAATCTCACCAGGACAGGGTTATATCCCAGGGTCTTCAGATGGCGAATCTTGACAGCCAGGGGACCACGTGGATTGCATGTGCCATAGCAAAAACCAGAGTTTGGTGCATAAAGTACTGCAATTCTGGGAAATCAAGAGAATTGTCTGTCAGCTTTAAAAAACAGGTCAAAATTTGAATTTAGGTGCTGGTTTTGTTAAAGGAACATCACTGGGAGACAACAATCTGAAAACTGAAAACAAGACAGATAAGATTGTGGCTTTATTTTCACTGAGGAAAAGCCAATTTGATGCTTCTGACTTCCTTTAAAGCACGCTTAACTATAGAGCTTAATTTGGTATGATTATCTCAGTTTGGATTTTACTTTTTTTACATTTGTCATGTAGTTTTTTCTTTAGTTAATTTGCAAATGGTTTCAATTAATCAATCAATTTAGTTAATAAAATCTAGAGAGGAAATTTAACTGAAGCAGAATTAAAAAGCGTAAGAGAGACAATTCAATTTGAGTCAATTACAATCAATGACTGTGGCTCTGATGAATGGATTTTGTTAATCAATGGATAACCTCGCCCACCTTCTGTACCACTTATTGGACAGGCACACACACAAAAAATCTCTCTGTAACACTTGCCTCAGCTCTGCTATGACAGGGGTACAGAAAATCTTTATCATCTCATACCACAATACCTGTACAGATCTGTTAGATTTTTACTTATCAAGCTCCTCATTGTATTTAGATTTTTATTCATTGATCTCTTTCAATTAAATTTTAGTTCACTTAAGTATTTTCTATTTAATTTTGCTCCAGCTTTTGTGTAACATTTAACTTATTGAGCCTTTTGGTCTCATCATTTTATAATTACCTAATAGAGCTGTTCTACTTTAATTAAGCTGTGTTGTAATATTTTGTGTTTACTGTTTTGTCTGATGGGACACAGTTATTTTTCACGTTTTGAGCTAAAAAAATCTGATCCTGTATGAAAAAACTACTGCTTAGGAGCCTCTCTTATGGAGACAAAAAATACATTAAAATGTATCAGTATGACGAAAGCTAGCGGGAAAAGTACAAATGTGCACAAAAATAACAACAAAAACATTAAAACTGTCAATGCAAAGTTAAATCTCAACCCTTTCAGAAGTTCATATTAAAGTACATCCACCCTTACACAACAAACAGATGCAACTTTAGGAAATCCTGTAACCTACGTAAAAGTAACTTTTAAATTAGAGTATTTGGATACATTTTATCACAAAAATGTGTCAGCATTATACAGATACACTTTTTAACCACATGTGTTTTGTTCAGTTTTAGTTGTTGACAATCTTGCCACTTCATACAAACAAGTACATGAAAACTGTACTTTTCGCCTGTTGTCAAAATTGGATTTAAAGCATTAACTGTAATACACAATGGTGTTAAAACAGAGAACAAGTAGTCCTGCTTGATGCTTTTATGCTCTAATTAGGTCTTTATAGAACTGTAGACTCATTTTGCATGCAAAGGTGTGGAATCAGATGTCATTTATTACCGATCACGGCACACGTCAGTGACCGACAATGTCAGAACAGAAAGCCCCAACATCCTCTTCACCTGCATTCACTCACTACTATGCGCTTAAATCAAAAACAAAATGTGGAAATAAAACACCACTGTACATCTGTTCACGTCTGACTGTGGTGAACCACAAGCTAATGCTGATATCTTACCTTTGACTACTCTCTGCTGGAGAACCCTCTTCCTCTGCACTTGCTTCACTCACAGAGATTTGGTTTGGCACAGGTTGGGTTATAATGGCATCTGAGAGACAACAGAGACATTTGCTGGCATCAAAATATGCCACTTATTCTGTCTGTGTCAAGGTGAACCCATGAGTACTGGAGTCTTGTGTGATAGTCTCCTCCAAAAAGGTTTGACTCTGTTACTCCAAAAAATCTCTCCTCACCCTGTTGTGAGCAGTTTCATGTCTGAGCTCTTTTCTTTCTACTGAATTTCAGTTCCTATTCATATCACTCTGCAGAATAAAGTATCTATAATCCTTTAACAGACAAAGGCTAGTGAAAGAGTGACAAATGGAATCATTAACGGTATCCTTCTTGGCTGTGCTGCAAGTTTTTTTTGTAGACACAGGCAACAAAAAGAAAATATTCCTACATGAAACTGCTTCCAACAACATTTGTGGATTTTTTTTTTTGAGTAATCAGGTTATGTTATCTGCAAAGAGATTTTGCTACTATTCCAAATAAGAAATTAAACCATAAGTACAAGTGACCTAATAATTAAAAGAAGCAGAAAAAAGACTGGTCATTAGCTTAGCTTTTACAATGGTCACAGTTGAAAAAAATCCAAGGTGAAAGGGGAGCTGATTTCAGTAGCTGCCAAGATAATGGCTAAGAGCCATTTCACCATGAGTTTTGTTTTTCCTCATGTATTTTTCAACACCTTCAGCACCTCAAAGAAACTGTCATTTACTTCAGTTATTCCAAGAGATGGCAAACTTTTCTACAGGAGACATCTTTAAAACTGGGCAACTTACACCAAAACACTAGATGGATAAATAGCAAAGAGGAAAATATGTAAGTTTGATTTTAGGGTGGACTATCACTTTTATACACTGTTAATAGTTCATCTTCTATATGCACTCATTTTGCATCTTTTCTTTCTTTTTTAAGAAAATTTTAATGCATTATGTCAAGAACTCTGAGTTGCCTTTGTATATTGAATAAGTTATACAAATAAACTTGCCTTGCTTTATAAAAGCATTCCTGCAGCAAGACAGCTAAAAGCAGTGATACAGACAAGCACCCAGTATGCCACAAATTACCCACTGAAACTCTTTTGTAAAATGTTTTCTCAGAAATTTTTACCTATGAGGTAAAAGTTCTCCACCACTACCCCTTCCTGTAGCATTTTAAGTGCCTGATCCCCCAGCAGACTGTGGATGCCCTGTGAGAGCTGTGGGTTGGCTGATGGACTGCTGGGGATGGGGTCTCCCAGGACCGACACAGGAACAGTCAGTGGTTGAGGAAGAGGAGGACGGTCAAGTCGGAGACACAAGTCCACTGTCTGAAACATTCTCTCCTGGCTCTTGGGAAACTTTGAAGCTGAGGAGAAAAAAGTGGTGAATGCCCCAAATCGAAGTACGAGACAAATAGAGAAAAAATGGAGAGAAATACGAATTAAAAGGCAGTTAAAGTTCACTGACTTACTTGCAAGCTGTTCCAGCACAGTACACTGCAGGAGCTGCTCCAGTGGTGCAGAGGGGAAGTGACCCAACAGACAGAGACAATAAACAGTCTTCAACAACTGAAACCCAGACATCTTGGGCAGATAGGAGCACAGGACATGGCTGAGACTATCAAGAAACCTAGTGCAGCAAGAAACCCAGCAAAGACAGGAATTGTTTTTAAGCTTTGATAATTAAGCCTGTTTCCCTTACAGTTCAAAATTCACAAGCCATGACTGGCCTATTTATAACATTCTTTGTATTCCATTTTGCCACTGTCTGTGTCACTGCTGAGAATCACTGACTGTCTCTGTGTTGACAGCTATGGGATAAATAAACATGTTTTCCATGTCTATAACCACAGGGATCACGTGGGTGAGAAATGTCAGTGACGTACTGTTGTCTTTGGTGTTGCAGATCATAGCTGAGAGAAGAGTACACCTTGAGGACACAGAGGAGGTCTTTAAGTGTCAGGATGTCGGGGTTGGCAATCACTTTCTCAGTATAAGCTTCCATTAAGGCAGCAGGGCAGAAGACGAGGTTCTCAAACATAGACAGAAAGAGGAGCAGCTAAACAGAAAGAAGTAGTGCTTTAGAAGTAGTGCAAAGGTAAAGGTAAATGTCAGAAGTGTTATCTTAAGTTCTGACCCCTGAATTTTCAGTTTTCTAAAACAAAGGATGAACCTCGTAACAATCCATAAAGAAGAGGGTTAGAAAACAGTTGTCAGTCACAACACCTGTTTGTTGGTCCATATGTCCAGTGTGGAAGCGACATAGTCTGAAATGCCAGTGAGCAGATGTTCGTCTCTGTAGCGGAGCTCCTTACAAGACTGCAGCAATTTAAACAATCTGTTGAAGGGGATACCATGGAGGTTTTCTACCACAGAATACAGAAATGAAAAAAACAAACATATTAAATTAAATATTACATTTAAGGTTATTTTAAATGAATTTGTGGAAAATATTTTCTTCTTCCTTCAGCTGCTCACGTTAGGAGTCGCCACAAAGTATCATTTGCCTCTATCTCACCCTATCCCTTGCATCTTCCTTTGTCACACCAACCTTCTTCATATCCTCCTTCACTACATCCATGAACCATCTCTGTGGTCTTCTTCTTTTCCTCCTGCCTGGCAGCTCCATCTTGAAAATCCTCTGTCCAGTATAGCCACTATCTCTCCTTTGCATATATTCCACCTCAATCCTTTCCTTCCTGGTCATCCCTAGTGAAAATCTCAACATCCTCAATTCTGCCTCTACCTCCTGTCTATTTGTCAATGCCACTGTCTCCAAACTATACATCGAAGGAGGTCTCACTACCATTCTGTAAATGTTCTCTTTCACTCTTGCTGCTATCCTTGTCATAAAACACCCCTGATACTCATCACTACCCACTCCATCCTGACTGCACTCTCAATCCGTCAATATTGCAGAGAGGCTGGAGCCTATCACTGCTGTCATAATGTGAGAGGCAGGATACACCTCAGATGGTCTCTGGCTAACATGGGAGACGGACAAGCATTCATCTCTTTTGTTACTATGTTTAAATAAACTCAACTAAATGATTTCCCAAGTCCCAAGGCTGTTTAGTTTAATAACCATTTCTACATATCGGCATTTAATGCCAAAAGTAATCATTTATTGCAAGCTTTTATTGAACAGTATTTTTCAGCTACTTCTTTTGGCATGAGCTGCAAACCATTAAATAAACATCTTAAATAAACATCACAGCAAACTGTTTTTACACATACAAAAACAGACTTAAAGGATTAGAATAACTATAAAAAGCAGTAACAACGACACAGTCGCATTATGTGATTTAACTGTGTAGAGTGGGTAAAAATAACAGCATTGTATCCTGGAAATTAATGCAGTGACATGACTATAAACATTTAAGACCCACCCAAAATGAATTTCAGAGAAATTTGTATTTTTAAGAAACCCTGTGTTTAGCTGCTCTTTCTTGTGGAAAAGGGTTTACCTGTGATTTTTTTACTGCAGGCATCCAGCAGTGGTTTAGAGAAGAAGCCCATTGTGGCCATAGTGGAAATCATGTACTGGGCATTGGGCAGACTGAACTGGTCTGTCATCGATAGGGCTTTTCTCTAAAAGAGGCAGTGTACAGAACTGTTAGCAAGATGAAATGGAGTCAGCAACAGAGGAAAAAAATATAAAAGTAATTTTTTTTATGTTAAGTATTTTTGAACCACTGCCTGTTAATTAAGCAGAAATAAATGTATGAAAAATGTCACACTGAATAAGCACATCTTAGTAAAGTACAGCATCCCTAAGGGGATCTTTCAGCAGGAATATTTCCATGCACAGTGATACAGTAAAAATTTGATGCCTATAATTTGAATATCATCACTAACAAATTAAATCTATTACACAAGACACTACACAGACTGTAAACAAACAGTGGTCACAATGGTAAACAGTTAAATACACAAATGCATGTGAGTGCTCAAGTATGACCCCTGGAGAATATTTAAAAACAGGGACACGTCAAGACAAGATTTGTAAACTCACCTCTAGTTTCCGTTTGAGGTCCTTTGGGGCATCTTTTCCCAACAGACGCATCATGGTCTGGAGAGCCATTACATTCTTGATCCCAGGGAGACGGGCCTCAACTACCAGCCTGAGACACACAAAAAGTCAACATCACTGTAACATATGACCTTATGGTTAATGGTCTCTCCCCATTCTCAATATGTAGTGCTTATAGCGTGTCTTGCAAAAGTTTTCATGCCCCTTGAATTTTTCCAAATTTTGTCACATTACAACCACAAACATAAATGTTTTTTATTGTGATTTCATGTAATAGATCAGCAAAAAGTAGTGCATAATTGTGAAGTGGAGAAAAATGATTCACGATTTTCCAAATTTTTTTACAAATAAAAATCTGAAAAGTGTAGTGTGAATTTGTATTCAGTCTCCTTTACTCTGATACCCCTAAATAAAATCCAGCGCAACCAATTGCCTTAAGAAGTCACCTAATTAGTGACTTACAGTCCAACTGTGTATAATTTAACCTCAGTATAAATACAGCTGTTCTGTGAAGGCCTCAGAGGTTTGTTAGAGAACATTAGTGAACAAACAGCATTATGAAGCCCAAGGAACACACCAGGTATGTCAGCGATAAAGTTGTAAAGTTTAAAGCAGGGTTAGGTTATGAAAAATATCCCAAGTTTTGAACATCTCACAGAGAACTGTTCAATCCATCAGCCGAAATTTAAGAGTATGGCACAACTGCAAACCCACCAAGACATGGCCATCCACCTAGACTGACAACCCGGGCAATGACAGCATTTATCAGAGAAGCTGCCAAGAGGCCCATGGTAACTCTGGAGGAGCTGCAGGGATCCACAGCTCAGATGGGAGAATCTGTCCAGAGGACAACTGTTTGTCGTGCACTCCACAAATCTGGCCTTTATGGAACACACCATCTCCACCATAAAACATGGTGGTGGCAGCATCATTCCATGGGGATGCTTTTCTTCAGCAGGAACAGGGAAGCCAGTCGGTGTTGACAGGAAGATGGATGAGCCATATCAATCTGGAATCTCGACGAAAACCTATTAGAATCTGCAAAAGACTTGAGACTGGGGCGGAGGTTCTCCTTCAAGCAGGAAAACGACCCTAACAACAGCCAGAGCTACAATGGAGTGGTTTAGATCAAAGCATATCCATGCGTTAGAATGGCCTAATCAAAATCCAGACCTAAATCCAATTGAGAAAGAGAATGAGAGAAGGCTTGAAGATTGCTGTTCACAGATGCTCTCCACTAAATCTGACAGCTTCAGCTATTTTGCATAGAAGTAAGGGTAAAAATTTCAGTCTCTAGATGTGCAAAGCTGGTAAAAACATACCCAAATAGACTTCCAGATGTACTTGCAGCAAAAGTTGGTTCTACTAGTACTGACTCAGGGGGGCTGAAAACATATACACGCCACACTTTTCAGACTTTTACTTTCCTTCCTTTTAACAATTATGCACTATTCTGTGTTGGTCTATCACATGAAATACCAATAAAATACATTTGTTTGTGCTTGTAACATAACTAAAAGTAAAAACATACAAGGGATATGAATACACAAGGCACTGCACTTTTTACTCCATCATTGTCCACCTCATGCCGTCCTTGAGTGCACCAACATTGGAGTTATCCTCCATCTGCTCCAGACTGGAGGCCAAGATGGACAAACACTTCTCATCAAAGTCATTCAGTTTCTCCTGTTGGTGGACAAGATGACACATTTGTGTGAACATAAAAACAAAAATACTGCTAAGATGAAAAAAAATCTTCATGAGGACAATGTACCTGGGAGGCTCGAAGGAAAGTTTGGACCACGCGGCTACGCTGGGCCACACCCAGACTGACCATGCTCAGGAGAGAGTAAGCCACGTCCTCATTGCGCATGTGCTCCAAAGTTTTCATGGCCTTCTGCAGCAGCTGCTCAAAAGCAGGATGCTCAAACATCAGCTGCAGCTTGTAGCATTGCTGCTTGTCTGACATCTTCTTAGTGGCGGTCCATATGTGGGTCAGGCAGTTGCTGACCTGTCAAACTGTGGGCAAATACTCACAGGTGAGATCTAACACATCTGATGGGGATCCACAGCACTGCAGATGCTCTAAGAAGGGGGACTTCCTCTGTGTTTGAGCTGAGGCTGTGTCATCAGACTGGATCTCAGCTGGTGAAGAGGGAAGACGCTCCCCTCTCCTGAACTCCTCTCTGTGATTGGCACCCTGTGAGAACCTCACCAAACTTACAAGACTCCTAAAAAGCCATGTCCTACTTTGTCTTGATCCCCAAATGTGAGTGAATTGTTGGCTTGGGAAAGATGTGTCCTTGATGGACGTAGTCAACATGAAACTTCACTGTAGCCAAAGAGACCTGTGGCTGCAAAAGCGCAGGCTCCCTGACCTCCTCTGTCATCCAGACAGACATAAGTATTTATTAATACAGAGCTAAAAATAGATACTATTGTCGATAGGATTGAGAATTCTGGGCCCTCTGCTCGGCTCATGCTTTAGATGATAAGACACAGAAGACTGAAATGTCCGAAATGATTATGCTGATGCAAAATATAACCAATATATATTATATGTGCTTTCTGCTATATGTTTGAAGTATCACTCAATTATATTTGAAGTTAAATGAACAAGTAACATTTTGAATTAATACAGCTAATGTTACAAAATAGTTTGAAATGGATCATAACCTTGTTTTTAAGAAGGGAAGAGAGGCAAAGTGTGTGTGCTGGCTGGAATGTAAACAGACACATCTG
>VUQH01008598.1:6603-28940 GCA_015106775.1 Etroplus canarensis
TTTCAGCTACTGTTCATCTCCTGCAGATGTTTTTTTTTTTTATTTTTTTTACACTTGACGTTTCTTCTTCTCTTCTCCACTTATCCAAGACACACTACACACCATGTCATGATATGCCATTTTTTCTAATAATAGCTCTTTGGGAATTACTTATTGGTGCAAAAATACTATTTTTATGCCTGTCAAACTGTGTTAGCTTTGGCATTTTTGCAGATTAACTAAAGAAATTGGAACAAATGTTTGAAACATATGTTTTTGTGATCGGCTGCTAATAACATACTGCCTGCAGACATAATTTATAGCTGTATTTTTGCTAAGTTATGTCATGTGTAGCCAGAAAAACTGGTTCATCCTCTGTGTTAGGTGCCTTTATATGCTTAACAAGGAAAAAACATTCCCATAAACATGTTCTATTATAAAGACTGGACTGAATATAAGTGAATAAGAGCCAATGTTCAAAGAAAAACTTTGAAAGACCCCCAGAAAGCTTGGAGAACTGTTACAAAAGACCAATTTAAAAAATTACAAGAAATTCTGGCTCCTTGGAAATAAAACATAAAGAAATGACTGGTGGCTCAACACTTTTGCACAGTACTGTGAATGAAAAAAGAGACATGTGCATGCACACGAAGGAGTTCTTACTACTTCTTTCCAGTTCCTTTTCATATATTCTGCCATGCAGCTACAGTTTGTCACATAAACAGCATAAACCTTAAAACTCAAAGCAACTCTTTGCAAAATGCCAGAACCTGCAGCCGCAGACATGGAGGTTAATTACATCAGCAAATCATTAAATAGCTGCCATTTTATGAAACTAATCAGTACCAATATGATCTTAAAGAAGAACACTGGGCTAAGTAAGCTTAAAATAAACCTGTGCAGTGTTGTTTAATCACATCTTTTAGGAATAGGGCTCAAAAACTTTTTCTTTTTTTTTAAAAAATCAGTTGCAAATTGGACTATATTGTAAAAACAGAGATAAAAAGGGACACATTTAGGCTCACACAGTTTCTGTTCAAAGGCATTCATTGTGTTGAAAACATGAAAGGGCAAATGTAAAAAGAGTGTTTGAGTGAAAAGTTTAAATCCTGTGTACTTTCTCACCACAAGCCAACTGCTGTTTCAAGTTTTCTATGAAAGCAAGTTTTTTTTTTAGCCATTTTAACAGTTACAGTCATTGTAACCACCACAAAGTTAAACAGGTTGGCAGCTTTGAGTGCAAGCTCTACTTTTCAAGTGGTTTAAGGGATCCTCTTTGACTTGCTAAACATAACCATGAGTCATTTTCTGTCTTTGTTTCATATCTTTAATTATGCCAAGTGGCTTAAATCCACTGTAATCAGCCCTGAAATAATCAGTTAAACCAGTAATTTCTCTTTTGTTAATGGACAATGCCAGTTAACTGCCACTAGCTGCACAGTTGACACATAAAAAGAAGCTACATGAGCCACCGTGGTTCTGCACTACTTTGATGTAGAAAAGAAATGGTTGTATGTGTGCTGTGACAGAGTTAGCTGGCATAAAACGGGTCAACTGGAACAATATGTAACTATATTCTCCACAGGCGTGTGGATGGTAATCTGCAAGGAAATAAGGCTGCTGGCGCTACTGTTAAATTTAGCTGCACTTGGCAAGCTAATCTTGCATGTGTGCAATGTTCTGACTGACAGATTTCTGTGTTGTCAGTCTTTTAGCTATTTCAGCTTGTCAAATTTTTGTTCCCCCGTGTAACTGACTAGTAAATTATAGGCTAGTAAATGCATCACTAACCAGTGCCAGTGCACACTTATGTTTACCATCGCCTTTCCTTTCGGATACTAGCACTGGTGCCTGATCTTATCTACTCTCTAAATACCAGTGTAAAGAAAGTGACTACCTGTAATAGCATTTGATTTTCTGCAACATCTCTCACACATAGGGGGTGAATATTTCCACTAAAAATCTGGCAAGTTATAGTTAAGTCCATAAGTTTTATGACAATGACTTTTTTTGTAATTTGCCTGTGTACACCACCATCCTGGATTTTCAAGCGATCAAGATATGGTTGAATCACAGATTTCTGGCTTAAATTCAAGGGTTGTAATAAAAGCATTGCATTGACTGTTTAGGAGTTTGAACAATTTTTATACACCACATTTTCAGAGACTCTAAAGTAATTGGACTCTAAAGTAATTGCCTGAGTAGCCTGTTCCCTTGTTATTCCGTGACAAATAAAGTTGATAAAATATCTTGAGCTGATTCCAAGTTTTGAAGTCATATTTGTTAGAAAGAAAGCAAAGACTTAAGGAGAGGCCAAAACAACAATGTGGAACAGTCTGAAAAATAAGGAATGCACTGTCTAGCTCAGCAACACCAAAAGGCCTGGAAGACCAAGGAAGACAACTAAAGTAGATGATCATGCTTTACTTGGTCAAGAAAAACCATTTCACAACATCAAGCCAAGGCAGGAAAACTCTTGAGGAGGTAGGTGTATCATTTTCAAGTCTACAATCAAGATATGCGTTCATTATTTTAAATACAGGGGATTTACAGCAAGTTGCAAACCACTGGTTACTCTCAAGAGCAGAAAGATGAGATTAGACTTTGCCAGAAATCATCTAAAATAGCCTGCCCAGATCTGAAAAAATTGCTTTGGACCAATGAAACCAAGATTAATTTGTACCTGAATGACCGGAAGAGAAAAGTATTGCGAAACAAAGGAACAGCTCACGATATGAAGCACATCAACGGTCAAACATGGTAAAGGGAATGTTATGGCATGGGCATGTGTGGCTCCCAGTGGAACTTTGTCATTAGTGTTTGCTGATGATGTGACTGCTGATAGAAGTAGCAGGTTGAACTCTTAAGTGTACAGGGTGATACTCTCTGCTCAGATTCGCCCAAATGGTGCAAAACTGATGGAGCAGTTCTTCAAAGTACAAATGGATAATAATCCAAAGCTTACTGCAAAGCAAACCAAGAGTTTCTCAAGGCAAAGAAATGGGATTTTCTTCAATGGCCAAGTCAGTCCCTGTGATTTCAATCCAACAGAGCTTGCTTTTCAGTTACTGAAGACAAAATAAGGCAGAGACACTTCCAAACAAGCAGCAGCTGAGGGTGACTGCAGTAAAGGCCTGGCAGAGCATCTCAAGGGAGGAAATCGCTATTTCTTTCAGACGTGATATTAGTGAGGTGAATATTTGACATAGTAACAGCTCTACTGTGAAGCCTTGGCTACAGTAGGAGTGAAAGATTGTTGTAATGTCTGCAGAATATATGCTTCTCACATAAAACGTAGGTTTATATTAGAAAACACTCCAAACAATAAGATCAGGTTTTACTGTAAGCCTCATGAAAAGGACAAATCCTATTCTCTGACTTATTGTCAGTGACAAATGTTTGTGTTTACAGTCCTAACCATGTGTGTACCAAATAAAAGTTATTTCTCTACTCATCCAATTCAATATAAATCTAAAAAAAAAAAAAAAAAAACTTTCTGGGCAAGCCATTTATTGTTTAAAGCAGGACTGACAAAGCTTCCCAGATCATGTACCAAAAATTGGATCAAAGTCAAATGCACACTTTATGAAGAGAATGTAAAAATCATGGCTGAGCACAGAGACCACTGCTGCAGCCACCATGAAAAAGTGGAGTAAATACAGTACAAATAAGTCAAGGGAATCTGATGAATGGCAGTTGTAAAGAACCTCAAAATCAATACCCAACTGAAGCAAGCCAACGTTTGTCACAGCAAATGTTCTGCAGAGACCCGTTGATGGCTCTCAGTTTGTTTTGCGTAGAGGACAAAATTAATTAAAAACATTTCCATTTATTAAACGGCACAGTTAACAGAATAAATGGAATTTCCAGAAACACTCTGAACAAAATGAAAAACTTTGTCTAATGTTTTTCTTTATCAAGCTTAGGTTGATGGACACTTGCATTACCTAAACTGATGGTCTACATCGTGCTGAAAACACAAATCAAACACAGGCTTTGACTGGCTGTCATGAGAATTAAAAAACAAAACAGTCAAAAAAAAAGAAAACCAAGAGAGAAGCATGAGCACAGAGAATGCTGGCTTTTATTTAATGGGTGGGGGACTGATTATTTAACTCGCCACGCTGCAGTTACCTTGGAGATAGGACACAGGAAGAAACGTATATGTGCACACATACATGCACTGCCTTTCACATCAGAGAAAGTACACCAAAAGTAGAAAGAGAGGGCAGAGGAGGGGGCAGTGTGCAGTCTGACATTTCAAGCTGAGTTCCTGCTACAGCGTGGAAATGTCATATTATTCGGCCAGACACATCTATCAAAGTCAGTGAGAGTTTTCCAACAGTGGACAGTAAAAGAATTATCACTTCATTACATCACCCTCTGTGAGTTTCTCTCGACACTTACCCCTTCTTCTTTTTCTTTGTGTATTTGCCCCTTTTTTTTTAGTCATTTGAAGGATAAAACTCAGGATAAAAACAAAGATGGAAAATGCTGGTGAGTAAAAGTGGTAGTTTTTTCCCCCCATTTTCCCTGTGTATTTAGCAGACAGTCTATCACTTGTGGAACACATAAATTCCATTTGAGAGCCCCAGAAGCGTCTGTGGTACTTTTGTAAAAACACTGATGTCTGGGGAGAAGGAGAAGTGGAAAAAGATGGAAAAGCAGTGGGAGCTACATTGTGATCAGGTGCACACAAACATGCGCACACACATATATTTGCCTTCTGGGTAGTCCAGAATGTCAAGAAACACACACCACGCTGTCAGTCACTGACTCAAAATGGGCATATAAAGTATGAAACAGGAGCACCCTCCCTGCAAGATGTGCCGCCACAGCATCCAGAGCACAGCAGTGGCCCTACGGCTAGCAAACAGTCATCACAAAGTGGAGCTGCAAAGCTCGAGCACTCCTTCAACAGTCATCACTGCACCCAGAGCCAAATTCGCCCCCTTCCTGCAATCATTATGGCCGGGTTAGTCGCTTAAAGGCCACGTGCTTCATTTGGAATAGACAAAAGTGTTTCCTCGGACAATGCAGAGTTATTGCAGAGGGAATGTTCCTGCTGCTCTGCCCAGAGGCATTGAATGTGTTTGTCTGCAGTGGCGCAGACCACCTAGAGCAGTGCTGATAGCAGAGGAGAGGAAGGCAGAGTGGGTGAAGGAAAGAGACTTCTTGTCACAGTAAGGAAAACATGTTCTTTGTATAAACCAGAAAAGAAAGAAAATAAAACATAATTGCATTTGAAAGTGCCACAGATTTCAAGAGCCTGAAAATATCTCTGTCTCTCAGAAATACTGCTATAAGCACATGTGCGATGTGTCAGTCATTCCTTATATTATTTGTAGTCCGCTTTAGAAGAAAGTCAAATGAAAGCTCGGATAATTACAACTGAACAGTTGGTTCACAGTTCTACTCCTTAGAAGAAACAAACATTTCTCCTTGGCAAAGGAGGAAATACAAATGCATCATTCAAGAACTGCTAGAGCCCATGTTCTATACAGCACACTGAGGCCTCACCACAGTGGACTGGGCTTGAGTCCACGCTGAGCCCTTTGCTGCAAGATTGTAATACACAAACCTCAGCAGTGCTGCATCAAACATTACAGCTCACAAAAACATAAGTGGATAAACGATGGTTGTTCAGGAGGTTTTCTAGTTCTCACCAGTTAAAGAATCGCATTATAAGATTATGATAAACAGCAAAAAACAGACCAAATGTCCAATTAAGGTTGTCTCCTTGTGACCCTTCTCTACTGGAAAACACAACAGTTGTCAGTGTATCCTAAAACTGTGGGGAAGTGCTCGATCAAGTGCAGTCAGAGCTATCAAGTGAAGCTGCTGCAAAGGTGAAAGTTTACTGCTTGTGTCTTTACCTCAGATTAACAATATTTTGTTTTGTTTTATTTTATTTTGGAACTGACCCTCTGGTGCTGCACTGGGCACTCAAATTACCAGTTCATTATAGTGGAGGAAACATTTCTGTCAGGAAAGTGATCAGAAGTCCTCAAAATCCTCTAGTGTTCTGATGCTGTAGCTGCTCCTCTGACCTTGTAGTAGTCACTGATGGTGTATGTGTCTGTGTGTAGGTGTGTTTGTGTGTGTGTGTGTGCGTGTGTGTGTGTGTGTGTAAATTATTCAATGTTAAGGTAACTCCACCATCCGTGCTCTGCCATTTTTTATTTCTTTTATGAAACAGCAAAGTGAGGTGAACCACATATCCATCCTGTCAAGGTTGGTTCTCCATCTGCTCCTTATGCTTTGGTGCTGACCCTGGTTGCACTGGATGGAAATACAGTACATGTGGAACTGCTGCTGAGAAATTATTCCTCTTTTTCCTTCCTCATTTGACCCAAAAACAAAAGGAAAGAGTTTTGGGGGCTTAATCTCATGACTCCATAACTATAAGAGAGAATTCATGCCCAGACCTTCAGCATTCATTAGACTGGACATCTACATGCACTAATTACCCTGCTTTTGACACATTTCAATAATCTGTTTCCTGGAGTCTTTACACATAAAGTGCACTTCCTTATCCTTGCATTATTCTTGGCTCACCCCTATAGCTTTGTCTTACAAGTGCATGAGAATTCATGATAAATATTTTAATAGAGTTGCAAGAATCACCGATAAGCATGTACATACACGACAGCCTCTTGCAATGAGACTTGAGTTCCACCTGTGCTAGTCACACCAGTGAGAATCATACGTAAAAGGCAGTGAGTCAGTTGTGCCACCAGGAAGTCCCAGCAAACTTCCAAGCTGTTTTGCTGGACTTAAAGATACCAGTGCACTGGATGAGAAAGGTGCATTACCAGGAACCCAAGCAGTGGTGGTTTTAGCCTGCTGTGCTGTGGGTGGGCAGCTTGGGTCTTTTATACAGTCAGTGGGTGAGACAAAGACCAGAGATTAGAGCAGCCAACTTGTACGTAACTGACAGGTTTCTAGTTTAAGTCCCTGTTCAGTTACTGACATGTCTGAGATAAAAGCACTGTTCTGGTCTGTATGTAGCAGCTAAAGGATGGTTTCTACTGGGTGAAGAACAGTGCTGACAGCAGGATCCACATCTGGATTCATTCTCTACCAGAATAACACAGTTAACACACAGACTCTCTCCAAAACATCAGAACTAAAGAAGTCCAGCTTCTTATTGCAGAAAAATCAAGATTTAAAAAAAATCAGTGTATAACATTCATATCTACTGAAGCAAAATATAATTTCTAAATGTCTCATCCTTTAAATGTAAATCTAAGTGTCTCTTCAGAGGAAAAATAAAATTTATCAGAGGTGGACTGAAACACTCACTGTGTTATTCAGGCTGTCACTACATCAGAATTTTTCTACACGATTGAAAGAGTTCACATTAATATTACTAGATGCCAGCATAGGAAATAAAAAAAGAGCAAGTCTAATGCTGTAATAAAGATGTACAGAAAAAGATGTACACAGTTTTTATTCTTTTTAAATGTGGTATTAACGGGATATTTTATTTTTAAATATCATGTTTAACAGATCAATTGCTCAAACTTTCAAATGACTCTATATCAAGTATGTTCAAAGAGAGGGGACAGTTGCATGGATGTGTGTGCATCTTTGAGGTGCACACCTGGGGTATGATGGATGGTGTACCAAGGGCATAAAGTCTGTATGAGTGTGTGACAGTAATTTATGCCTGATGTGTTGATTCTGAGAGGTCTGAAAATGAAAGTGTTTATATGGCGTTTATTTTCATGTTGTTAGGCTGCTCATTGGCAGTCCTACCATAACAGTACACAAAGATATTATGAACAATTCATAACTACAACACAAATCTCACTCAAAGTTGTAGCCAACCCTTGCAGGTTCCCTTAGTGCCCTGGAGCCAGTCAGAAAAGGTGCAAATAGGTAAAAATCAGGGACGGATTTAACAGAATTAACTGTTTTTACCAACCAAACACATGAGAAAACATATCAGCAAGGATCTGTCCACACATGAAAGTTATTAAAGTGTCAGTATAACTAAAAGGTCTGACAAAGACGGATAGAAAAAAAAAGGTCCCTCATTACACATCTTACCTGTGATGATGTTCAGTGGCAGACTTTGGGGAAGTGCTACAGGCTGCCCACCCAGATGTTAGAAATAGTGTTTTCATGCTGCTTTTTTCTAACAAAAATGAAAATTATTTTCCTTTACTTGGTTTGGGTGGGCAAGACAACTAATTTGGGTGTGCTAAACCCAATCCTGCCCATAGCTAGAGCTGGCCTCCAGCAGTTTTGGATTGTTTGCAGGCAGACAAGGTACCGCGCTTTGTGAAAATAACCATAACTTAATTGTTGGAAAACTTTTCACAGCAATAGAGATTTGAAGATAACATCATTTATACCACATCACTGATGTGCTGTTTATGTTGCAGCAGAATAAGATACTCTGAATGCATGGAGCTGTGATGGCAAAGACCTTATAACACTGTTCTACCAGCCTTTGAAAGCCCTTCAGTCAGAAATAAGGTAAGGCTGCAATTCTCAACATTTGGAGATGATGCATTATATGTGTGGTACAAAGTTGGAAAAAAATTTGCAAGCATAAGCACTACTGGGAAGACTTTTGTGATCAAATAATACATTGAACTGTGTTTGAAATAGAGATGATTTGACATCCAGCAGACGAAAAACTAATAACAAAAACCTTTTCAGAAATGCTTTAGTATGTCTCTTTATTTTAGATTTTTTCCAGTTTTGTGTTTGTGTGCCGTACACAATGAACTAGATGTATACACATATCTGCATTTAACCGAATGAGTGAATGCATGTTTTAAAAAAAAGTTAAATGACTGTCTGATTTAGAGTTGATAAAATTGTTTATTAATTTATGATTCTTTTTATTAAGACTCTTAAAATTGCTTGCCTGAAGTCTTATTGTATTTAGTTGCATTTACTCACCATTTGGAGGCCAACTGTTGTAACTGTAAGTTGTAACTGTACTCTCTCTGTTGATGAATAACAATGCTGCCATGTAGTCACATACAAGAAACATGCTTAAAACCATATATACCATATATACACTCAATGGTCACTTTATTAGTTACACCTTGCCAGTACCAGGTTTGGCCCCCTTTTGCCTTCAGAACAGCCTTAATTCTTCATGGCATAGATTCAACAAGGGACCGGTCCATACTGACATGATAACATCACACAGTTGCTGCGTACATTTTTCCAGTCTTCTCTTGTCTAATTTTGGAGAACCCATGCAAGTTGCAGCCTCAGTTTCCTGTTCTTAATTGACAGGAGTGACCGCTGGTGGGGTTTCCACCTAAACTGTATCCCATTTTCTTCAAGGTTCAAGGTGTTGTGGGTTCAGGGACACTTTTCTTCATACTTCAGTTGTAATGAGTGGACTGGACATTCTCTTTTGACCTCTGGCATCAACAAGGCATTTTCATCCAAAAATCTGCAGCTCACTGGGATATTTTCTCTTTTGGACCATCCTCTGTAAACCCCAGAGGTGGTTGTGCGGGAAGCTCCCAGTAGTACAGCCATTTCTGAAAAACTTAGAGCAACTCATCTGGCATTGGCAACCATGCCACATTCAAAGTCTCTTAAATCACCTTTCTTCCCCATTCTGATGCTCAGTTTGAACTGTGTATACATGCCTAAATGCACTGAGCTCCTGCCATGTGATAGCACAACCACATCAATATAATTTAATCAAGGATAATAATAAAATGGTCAGTAAAAATTAAAAATGTATTTCAGAATGTTAGTTTCTTACATTAGCAGAACATTAATAGCTTAGTCAAGGGCTGAAACCTTTGACATACTGGATATCCTAAAACATGAAATAAGAAATTTGTAATTATAGTATCAAACATTTGCATCTATAGTGTATCATACCAATATTTGAATTTCACATATACAATCATAGGTAACCTGCCTTGCTTGTAATTATCACTACAAAGTCTTACAGTATGTAGAAATTATGCAGAAATTTTAGAAAGCTGTATTAAGACACAAACTGTTGCCAGCTAGGCTGTTCAATCTTTGAATGTCTTTAATTCTTCCTTTATTGGTTGTAGCATTTGATTAGTTACCCAGTCGATATCTAGCTGCATCACAGCTTTGCTTCAACACAATTTGTAGAAATGACTTTCTTGCAGGACTCATTAAATGTTGTTCACAAATGAAAGAAGGGCATGTACTGTAGATGATCTCATTATAATGAGACAGAAAAATGAAATCATCAAATGTTTACCCTGATCTCCTTCAAAAAAGCATAGAGTAAGTTTAATCTACAGTCACCACGGTAAATCAAGATTATTGGTATGATGATCAAATCTTTGCTGAAATTCTTTACATTAATTTGATATTAATTTGTACTGAAAACAGCTGGAAAAGGGATCAGAGGCCCCAGAAGTACTGGCATCAACAGAATAGACCCAATGTAGACATCATTTGTCAGAACACACACACACACACACACACACACACACACACAATACAAATGATGAAATATATATTTTTTAATTCTGTAAACATCTGAACCCTGCACAGTACAGCTGTATGTTGTTTCACTCTGATAGAAAAAGCTGCTGAGTGGCTGCACTTCAGTGAATGTCCAGATGGATGGGCACAAAATGACAATAGACAATAGAGAGGTGGACATTCCCTTGACTGTGAATGTGGTGCTGGCAATTTATCACATTTACAATGTTACCTACCCAAGACAGCGGAAGAAAACATTCTTGTTTCTGGAGGCATTAATCTCCAAGCCTGAGACTCCAAGTACGGCTCTGCATAGAAAGGTTGGCAAATGTCCTCTTAGTCACTAAATGGAGTTAGGGGTTTTATTGCCTGAAAGCAAATTCTTTCAGGTCTTTTTTTTCATTTTTGTCTCCTTTTTGAATGCTCTTTCCAGTGTGCACATGCATTTATTTGGGTATTTAATGGGTTTCAAAAACAATTAATTTAATTTTTTCCAAAAAGGCCTTATAACTGTTTTTTTGTAGACAGAGAAACTGATATTTTTGTGTTAGGTTGCTGAGCTGCTTATTATACACCTGTCAACTAAAAGCAGAACTGTTCAACAGTGGAAAGATCTCTTTTTTTTTTTTTCTTTTGAGGAGCTTCATTCAAAACTTAAATAAACATTGATACTGCTTGTATTAAGGAAACATGAATACAGCTACACTATATCTTCTTTGCTTTACATCAAATCTTAATGCTCTCGGTGGTCTAATATAATAAAAGGCTCAAAATACCATTTCATTCCAAAAATGTACCAAAAATAACAATTAAAAAAGTTTTTGTGGAAATATTTGGATCAACCTGTTGGTAAAAATAAAAATAATGCAAGATCATGTCAATATAATTTAATCCAATTATTTTGTACCTTCTTAAAATAACAACATGCCCAAAATTTACCTTCAGAGTATACAAAATATCCTTCTTTCATCATGCCAAATTTGTTATTTGTCCAGTATGTAGGACATGCCTCAGCTGCCAACTGTGTTACTCTAACAAGCATGCTAATGTTGTTTAACATATCTAGATATAAATACCAGGGAATAAAAGCTTAAACGCTAATCTCTCTTCTCATATTCTTTTTTTGATCTCACACAAATGTCTTCAGTGCATAGCAAAAGCAAATTAATTGGTCTTGTTGTTCCCATGCTTTTGGGGGGGACTGTATATCTAATTCAGATTTACTTCAAGTATTTTCTCTTATGCTGTTGGTGTCATAATAAAGTGTGAAAAATAGTTTCCTCAAAGTAGAAGGTAAATCATTTAAAACACTTAAAGCTTGATCATGCTGTTTTTTTGAAGTCACCACAAAATGAGCCATTACTATTGTTTAGTGTCCCCTGTGGTGTAGCGGTTTACACATTCACCTTATAAGTGAAAGGCCCCTGGTTCAATTCCAGGTGGGGACACAAGCCCCTCTCACCATGGAGGGTTGCATCAGGAAGGACATCTGGTGTTAAACCTCTGCCAAATTACCAATGTGAATTAAGATGCTGTGGTGACCCCTTGGAGCAAATACTAGGGAGCAGCAGAAATACATTTTTAATCACCTTTGTTCTTCAAACCCGGAGAATTACAGACTGGAAGATGACAATGGTGGTCTTGGCATACAGTGGAGCCGAAGGTACATACAGTACACAAAGCGAGTTAAGATTTGTCTCAGTATGGAGGATGCAATTATCTACAGGATAGTACATTATCTTATGCTCTAAGAATACAAACACACTTGGATAGAGCAAGTTTAAACTTCTTGCCAATTTGATTGTTGAATGGAAAAAAAATCTACCAGGTTTTCAACTGAAGAACAATTTAAATTTAACTGGTTAAAGCACAACTGAGCAATAATTAAGGTGATATATTCTAGAAGCTGAGTCTAGCAAAATCACTCTAGGATAATAATAGTTCTATTTTTGTTCACTCATGAAAATATATTTTTATTCATAGTATAAGTGGCCCCCTTCCATGTTGTGCTACTGTTTCTACAGAAGCACAGAATGGACAAACAGACTTGAATACTAACTTTCAGGTTTTGTGTTTCTGCTCTCTAGTGTTTCCCAAAAAATGCGGCATTTTGACATTACTTGACAGCTATAATCTATGACTTTTCTGGTATAAAATATGAACTTCTGATCTCTAAATCTTATTCAGTTCAGTCATATTTCTAATTTTTAGTTATATCTACATGCACAAACCTCTGGACTGGAAATACTAGACTCCCTTTTGTTCCCAGACAGCCTCCGTTGGGAGGGAGGGGTGAGGACAGGTATTCAGTTGTTGCAATCTGCATTCTCACCAATAGATGTCACTACATAACACACTGGTCCTTTAAGAGAAAATGGGCAGACTTAAAAAGCCAGTTTAATTGTCAGCCCATTACTCACATTAGCTTTGAAATAATGATAACTTTCGATCTATTCATTTGTGTTCCTGGTTATGAATTTTAGAGTTCTTTATATGTTCCTCAACATGAATTTTCCAGCATTATTCATGTTAGTGGTCACAAACGAATATTTTCCACTTTTAAAAGACAACACAAATGGTTTTGGAGGTTGAAAGGGTGGTGGGGCCAGCTGCACAATCACATGACAGATTTACAGACGGCTCACAGATTTACAGACATCATTTCCTTTTATAAATTATTTTTAAATTTGTTCCTCATTAAAAAATTATGTCACTTTCTTAGGTTTAAAGATTAACAACAACTCAGTTTCAGTTAGGTGTTAAAAACTACTGGGTTAGGTTTAGAAAAAAGTGCTTTGGTTTAACATATAGCAGTTAAACTTTTTGTATTTTTCATTGCCATGGTGATGCCTCACTGCTTTTTCTGGACAAAATACATGCTTGAAATACATTACGTTGAAATCTGTGCTCACTCACAAACAAAACATGACAGCTCGTGTCCATGAACATGAGAAAATACATTGCTTTTTCATGACTACTTCACGATCTGCCATGAGGCCGGGCCGTTATGGTAAATGATTTTCTGTGCAGTTTGATGGAGGAAGGATCTGTCCAAGGTGCTGATAGAGGACAGACACAAACACAGCCACCTGTATGTACATCAGTTTGAGAGAAAACCATTCAGATGAATTCATAAGTCTGGAGATGGCCTTGCCAGAGTAATACCTACTGCCTGGAGCTTGGCTTAAACATGGTTGAGAGCATTCTCTTCAGCTAGCCATAAATCTGTGACTTTAGCTGCCTGGAGAGCCAACAGGATCCTCTCTCTGCCTTGTTATCTTTATGTCCCCCATTGTGAGTGAGCTGATTAAAAGGTGCTTGATTTAAAGTGGCTTTCCCTTTCCTCATCTCTCCCTCTCCTCATTTGGCATTTTTCTCTCTTTCATTCTCATTCAGATTTTTTTAACTCTCTCTCTCTCTCTCTCTCTCTCGTTCATGGCTGTAACGCTTCACTTCCTTAAGAGCATCCAATCATGGCTTCACACAGTCACGCACAGCTGAAGCACACACACACACAGACACACTCACTACATGTACTGGAGAGGAAGCTGCCTGCCTTTTCATACAGCTCTGTTTTAATTATAGAGGCTGATCTGGGAGAAATTCATCTGCCTGTTGCTGCTTGGAAAAAAGTAATGGAGGAGAGAATGGAAGAGTTACAGCCACACAACTTAAATATCAGGAAACTACCTGGAAACTACCATTTTTTGCTGGTTTATGATCCCTATATATTGTTAGTCGTGATAATGTTACCGATTATTCTGTTAATAGAGAGCAAGATGCCCCTACTGAAGGTGAATGAAGGTGCAGTAAGGAGAATAAATAGTAGCTCAGACATGGCCACAATGTGAACTGAGCAATGAATGAGGCATATTGATTCTATCTCATGTGTATTAATAACGCAAAGACACCCTTTAATTTCAGGGGAAATGCTTGAGAATCACATTACCCACCCCAATAATCAATTTCAGGCCCTTCAGACCCTGAGTCATGTTTCTCAAATTGGCTTAAAATTTATGCTCTGACAGCCTGGGCTTGGGCAGCAGTGACAGCAGCACCTTCCCTGTCGTGATGACAACGTGGCGTCATCGGTGAATCAGGAGGAGGACAGACGAACAGTGAGGGAGTCATGATACTTCATTAAAGTGATACCCTTGGATGATTTGTCTCTCCTATCCCTGGACCTGTCTCCCGTTTTTCACCTCAGAAGCCCTTTATTTCTCATGTCTCCTCATACCTTAGACCTTTTACACTTTTTTTTTTTTATAATTTTGGGGCTACATGATAGGCAGTTAGAATTGTCCCCCAGAAAAAAAAAATTATGTGTCAAAGATTTAATTTCCTCAGTTCAGGTGAGTTTTGATGCACCAATTTGGAGATTTTCTGTATAGCAGAATTAGCTTTATTTCTTTAAATGAAAACACCAAAGTTGTGCATTTGGTAAAAGTTCCGCATGTACTTGATATAATGCAGTAATAGTCTCTGGTGTTTTCTTTTGCTTTTAAATAATTATTCTCTGTTTCTCATATATTATCCCTACTGGGTTAAAGCACAGGCATGACTATTTTTTATCCTTTATTGGATCAGTCTGGAACCAGGAAAACACAAAGAGGCAGTATAACGAATTGACTAGTTTGTCTAACATCAGGACAACTTTGTTTGGGTAAGTAACCTGCTTAAATACATGCATCGCTTGTTCACATGAACAGTAAATACATTTAATTTCTCAGCTCCCAGACTGGCAGCTCTGGCAAGATTTCAGCATTTAAAATGTAACTTGCTTAAGGTTTTCAGAATACTTAAGTTTAAGGCCAGCGTCTGAGGTTGCAGGAGGAGGGGTTGACTAGAGAGATGCACACTGAGCAGGCAAAACCACAGGGTGCTTTTAACTCGCCAGCTACTTCATTAGTATACCTGTTCAGCTACTTATTATAATAAATATCTAACCAGTCAAACACATACAATCTTGGTCATAGAAGGTACTCTACTGTAACCCCTACAGAATGTGGTCTGACATTGTCTTGCTGAAATAAGCATTAATGTCCTATAAACGAACGCTGCCTTGGTACTGTAGTATATGGCTCTAAAATTCTAATATACACATTAGAGTCAATACTGCCTCACAACTCACTCAACCTGTGGGCAGCAGTGCACTCCCACACCATCACAGATGCTGACTTTTGCACCTTCCGCTGAAAACAATCTGGATGGCCATTTTCATTTTTTCAAAAAAGAACTGAGCGCCCTTTTTTCTTCCAAAAATAAGAGCAAACATGGACTCATCTGACCACAGCATGTGATTCCACAGTCTTTCGCTCCATCTGAGATGAGCTTGTGCCCAGAGAACTCAATGGTGTTTCTGTATAGTGGTGATGGATAGCTGATGTATTGCAATACAGTTTAAAGTTGCATTTCTTGATGCAGCAACATATCACAGATTTTTTTTAGAAAATATCCCAACTTTTCTGGAAATGGGATTTGTATATTTATATTTACCTGATGTGATCTTTTCTAGCTGCTTGATTCTTTTAGGATAAAATACAAAAGTGATTTGACAGGAACTTGAAGGTCTATAAGTGCATAAATCCAGCTAAGTGGCTGATTCAAAAAGCATGTTTCAATCAGTAAGGGTATCATGCTGCTTGTGATGCAAACAGCAATAGCAAGAAGTAATTAATGACTGTTTACAGATATAGCAGATTCGTGTTATCCATGAATAGGGTTTGAATTTATAAAACTGCATTAAGAATTAAAACTGAACGGGCATACTTTTGCCTAACATAACCAACATTTCTTTGTGGATTAACTGAAAAATTTACAGCAAATGTGCTTACAGACAAGCAGCAGAACATTTAATAAGCTTCAGTGTTCCATCTTCATCCTCTACCCATCACCAATATATATATATATTTTTTTTTAATATGCACGAGCATCTATATATAGCATCTAACTACATTCTGAAATGGACTGTAGTCCACAGTCCATATTGCTTCCTAGGGTTCACGGTGCAGAACTTTTTCTTTTCAGTGCAGTGCAGTGCATCTGTATGCCAGCGACATCAACATCATTATCACTCTGCCACCCGACTCTCTTTTTGCCCTCTCTCCATCCCTTTCTCTCTCTGTCCGTGTTTTCCAGCTTGGCCTAGGCAACATCCTGATTCGCCTGGCCAAAGATAGTTCCCCTCTTTCTCTGTGACTGCCTGGCTGCTCTGCTCCAGGCCCCTAGGCTCTCTCTTGTGCAACTGGCTGGGCATTGCTCCACATGACATGTCCATTTGCAAAAAACGAGCCCATCCCCTACTTGTAAAAACAGCAGCCCCCTAACCACAGTTCTCTGACATACACTACAAAGGCAAGGAGGGAGAAAGTTTTCTAAGAGAGGGCAAACCAAGGAAAGGCAGATTGTGGGAAACAGAAAGCACAGAAGGAGGGAGACAAAGTAATATATCAGAAGTGAAATGATGAAAAAGGATAAAAATCAAAATAAAGGTTAAAAAAAAAAAATGTGACCGCATGAATGAATAGCCACAGTGGGGCTTTGGGCTTCTTTGAAATCCCTCAAATCCACTGCTCTTTCTGCGGTTTATGACTGAAGCGTCTCATCACATTCAGGAGTGTTTACAGCTCTCTGACCTGAGGGACAACTTATGCATTAATATGTCACTAGGGAGGCATGGGATGTATTTGCAGCATATTCCCCCAACTGCTTGCAAGAAGACCAACCGCTAAACCATCCAGTGCACTGCACGAGAGTCAAGGGAGAGTTAGATGGGGAAGGAGAGGAGAGAACATGTTGTCAAGGTAACTAACACGAAAGCCAGCCAGACAGGGAAATTGAATGCGTTATGCACTTTTACAGCACTGAGGATTTGGCAGTTTAGAGGCATATAAATGTGCTGTCATAATGTTGTCCAGTGATTTAAATTCTAGGACTACTAGGACATTTCACTGTGTCATTGACCTGCCATTGGACATGTTATAAAGAGGCATCATTTAACAGTGTCCTCTAAAGCATTTGATTAGAGCTTATGACCTGTATCAAACATCACAGAAGACCCATATATCACTCAACACATCATACAGGTCTGGAGGACAACCAGGCTTTGTGTGTCTGTCTTCATCTTAAACATTAGGGTAAAAGGCAAAATGAGAATTGCAGTTTGCACATAACACAAAAACATCGGGACACTATGTTTTACATGAGATAAATTTAATTGTATAACTGTAAACCAAAGTAACTAGTCTACATTAATGCCACAATGTATAAAAAGTATGAACCAAATGAAAGCAAGTCTACTTGTTTTTGATGCCCATTACTCTTGTTGGGGAATCACATCAGTTGTTAGGGAATTATTAGGATTCATTCTGTATTAAAAGTTTGTGTTCAAAATGTTTTGTTTTGTTTGATTAAAGAGCATTTTGACTTGTTGCTTTATCAGAAGTATCACATGATCCAAATTATTTAATGAGTTTTCATCCCCTGGGTACAGCATTGAAAATAACTTTGTACCAAATTTCAAGACAATCTACTGAATAATTCTCAAGGCACATTACTAAAACTCACAATCCACAGTGGCATTAGAGGAAAAGTAAGGAGCTCTTCAATGCCAGTATGTTCATCCTCTGGGGGCCACAGACGTTTGTACATAATTATGTGGGAATCTACCCACAAGTTAATTAAGTCAATTAAGGAGGCGGACTGACTTATATTCCAACGCTCTGTCAGTCACATTGGCTTAAAATAGCTTGAGTTTACTCATGACACTACACATGCCATTTTACAGAAAGCATATGTCAAAGTAGCACTCCTCTCTGCAGGCTGTTCCAAATGTAAATGTGAAAACAATTGGTACCTGTGACATCTGGGAGATGGTGTAACTTTTCCAGCAAGTGTGATTGCTGGCATTAGGAGCTCCTTACTATAAGGGTTGAAAAGTAGAGTTCTCCTCAGCAGTATGAACACAGCAGTGTTAACTTAGTTCAGTGAGATGCATTTATTGAAATGGTATGTGGCACCTGACTATTCCACTTTTCCTTTTTTGGAGTTTTAGCATCTGTGATTTTAATGGAAATCAGAGTTGATTCGCTTTCCATGCAAACCACTTTAAGCACACTATTATCTCTGGAACAACTAGTACAACTTTAATGAGTATGCTCAATTTATTTGATTTAACTTAGCACCAGGTTATTTTGAAAGTCAGCAATTTAGTGATTTAATGTTGCAGCTTTTGCAGTACGTATTTATTCTGAACAAAGTACTGCTTGGTCTGATATATAATATCCTTACAAAATTTTAGCTGAAGAACTCATGTCACTGGATCCAGGTATAATTCAGTAGGTTGAGGTAACTTGAAGGAAAAGAGGAAAAGAGGAAAATACATTGCAGAAATAAGAACATGCAAGATTGAAGTGCTTTTGGCAGGTAGACCCAATGAGAAGTGACATCACAGAGCAGAATCCTAGTTGAATGTAGGAGGTAGTGACGGGACCTCCTGGAGTCTAGTTGGTGGTGGTGGCGAGTACGTACTGTAGATGACTGATGGAGACTTTAAATGAGGTGACCTGGACAAGAGATGTGAACGCACGATAGATGGCCTGAAAGGCAGAGTGACAGATCACAATGAATTTAAAGAAAAGGACTTTAGGGGTGAATGCAGGCAAGAGAAGTGAAGCTGAAATTTGGACTGAGAAGAATTTGACAGTGTGGAAAAATGGAAGTAATGAAGAAGATAGGGTAACAAAAACATAACAAGTTTTCCACGCTATTATGATTCAGGATAAATGGCAGATTCAGCACAGGGTTGGCTGACTTAAACAGATTTATTTGTGTTGTTTAATTTCCTAACATCGGGGGTTTGACTGGTTAAGGAAAACTGTGGTGTTTTAAGTGGTCTGTTAAATGAGCTAATCTGATTCACCAGAGTTCTGTAGCAGCCTATTGTACATGCTGATGCTACAGACCTGCTGGGAGCCCAAATGTTACATCAACCTGCTGGGCTCCACCACATACAGAAATGTTTAATTGGTTTCCCTAGTGCATTTTCTGTACTATAAGAGTGGGACACTCCTTCCAAAGGAACCTGAAAATCATCGCGGTGTGACAGAGGCAGGATGACGTCCCTGCTGACACTGGCATGGAAAGCAGGCAGCAGCTGGCTGGCATGCAGTGCTGGGCAGAATACTTAGTTAGAAATAGAAGTAAACATGCATTACTGTGTGATAATTTATTGGAAAGGTATAAAATTGATGCCTTGTAGACCGACGAGTTACATAGTAACTTTTCAGTTTGACATGTTAAAAAGTATGCTTGCAACTGTGACTGCATGGAGTAAACCCTCCAAAAACATACTTTTTTCTTTATAATGTATCTTGACCCTACATTGGTGACAGTACTAATACTGACTTAAGATTGCTGTGATGCTCAATATACCTGACAGGTAGAGAGGCAGGCATATCAGTGGTGGCATTAGTCTCAGCGAGATCACATTAATGGCAACTCCTCAAGGTGTGACACTCATTCTCTGCTGTGGTGGATGAACAGCCTGCAGGTCCTCTGAACTAATGCAGTCCTACAGCTACAGATTTAGATTCTAAAGTGGAAGAGCTAATATTTTCTTTTTGGTGCCCAAAAAGATGTCCTCATGCTGACTTTGCTATTTACATCTTTATATATGTCCAGTGTGTTTATAATCAGGATAATCCCACAATTGTCTCTTGCATTGTAACCCTTTAGACTGGAAACAATCAAAAGACATGCTGTGTAATGCTAATCTTACACTACAGATGATTCATGATCTTCTTTTAAACGCGGCCTGTTCTGAGCGTAGTCCTTTCCTTGTAAGTTGACTAGCCTATTGTGTTTCCTTAATAAACTAATTTCAAGCTCCAGTTTCTGCTCTAATAGAGTTGCTGATGAAGCAGGACCACCACCAGCTGCTGCAGGACTCACAATATAGAGCCAAGAGCAGAGGAAGGCCGGTGGGGGTGGCTGGGGAAAGAGAAATGACAAATTGTGTGCAGTAAGCATCTAGGTTATGAGAGTTTAAACCAGACACAATTGTCGTGATTACTGGTAAATAGTAAAAATTTTACTTTGTGAGTTTGATGTAAATATTTACATTATTGCATCTGATAGCTGTACAGTATATGCAAGAATACTGTAGGCGATACCACTGAGGCAGCATGTGCATGAGATTCTTCTTCGCTCAACTGTGAGGTGCTGTCTAAAACACACACAGGCGTAATACAGGCTGTGGGCAAAAATCGGCCCGCAGACCGTTTCAATCCAGCCCCTGCTGTCCTAAAAGTAAAACTAATAAAACCTCCAAAAGTCAATAAATGCTGTAGAGTGTGTGTATGGACAAAAGGAGGCGCGCCAACATTTTCTAAAATGCATGAAGAAATCATACCAAATCTTGTGACAATTTAAAAAAATGCAGCAAGTATCAGCTGTCTCTTCACTGAGTTTCACTGAAGACAGAAGATCTTCAGAGCAGATCAAGGAATTCCATCACCAGCTGCAGCTCAAGACGGTGGAGTTAGTCTATTGACCTGCAGGATAAGTCTAACAACAGGGCAAGTATCCCAGCAGGGAAATAAGAGACAGGAAAAGCTGGTGTTAATTGTTCAGCTTTGACTGAACTTTCAGAATAAGAGCACAGGGATTGCCCAAGACAAAATGTGCCTTCAGGCTACTCCCTTGCATTCTTCCTAAGGGGTTCCCACAGCAGATTAATCCACATTGGCAATTTGGCAGAGATTTGACATCAGATGCAACCCTCCATGGTGAGAGGGGCTTGCGTCCCCACAGGAATTGAACCAGGGACCTTTCACTTGTTAGGCAAATGTGTAAACCATTACACTACAGCAGACACTGGATTGCCCAGGACAGAAAACAAAAAAAGAAAATCACAAAATATACTTGGTAGCCAGTAATATAAGTCTGGACAGGTAAGAGTAGGAAACCCTGTATACATGCAACAATGTCTTCATAAATAATAAATATTGGTCATTTTTTTTATTCTGTCACTGATGCAAATCTGAACTAATGGTATTAATGTTTGAGTAAGTATGAATATGTTCATACATTTTATATCCGAATGTTTATTTTATTCATTCACTGGTGCAAGCATTTATTTTGAAATAAAAGCCTTCTTAGCATTAAAGTTGACAACACCAAAGTCAACATTTTCTAACCAAGCTCTTGGTTTCTGGTATAAAGATGCTGGCTTTTTTCATTATCTAAAACAGCCTTGGTGTTCCTGCTGCTAGACCGTCGAGTCATCAGCCGGGTCCATCTGTCTGCAGATGTTTCATCCCTTAACCCAGAACGTCCTCAGTGTGGCGAGACGAGGTAGGAAAGAGTGGATACTCTTCACAAGATTAATAGGATACCGACAACGCCACCCTGGGAATTTCACCCAGGGAATACTGGATTGGGATGGCACCAGTCCCCAAGAAGGCACTTAGGTTCGTTATACTCAGTACAGAGACGTGGTTTGAAAGTAAACAACAATTTATTAACAATTATTTAAAAACATCCCATAAAAGCATAAGCAGATATGTCAATACACATAGGTTCTTAAAAGTCCTGTATTGAGGCCTACCAGTGGGGAAACAGGGATGCCAAATCAATACAAGTCAAAAAAAGAAAACTCACCAATACCTAGCGCACACACTGTCACGCTCACTCACACTCACGGCAACTCAAACAAAAAAAGAGTGATACACAAACTGGTCCCACCACCGAGGCACCCCGTCACCTCCACTTCGGCCCTCTACATCTGAATAAAAAACCATTATAATATAATATTAAAAAAACCTAAAGTGCACCCTCTGTAGCTAGCCCAACTGCAGAAACACACTAGTGATCCACAGCTAGAAAAAGGGCCGCTGTTC